>QEOT01123695.1:0-22280 GCA_003123785.1 Pterocarya stenoptera
TGAACATTTGAGACCCAGGAATCTGATGGAGCGGCATGCGCAATATTTCGAGCTTTGGCGGTTGATAGTGCATGTGGCCCATGCGCACCTTTTTGCATTGCCACTCTTGTATCTTATATATTGACGGTCTGGAAAACTAGTAATATAACGTGTGTCGCTTGACGATGACTAAAAAACAATAAATTGACAATTTTTTGTCCCAAAAGAGAAAAAATACAAAAAGTTTACATTCATGTCTTAGAAGCCACAAGAGAGTAGGGGAGAGAGGGAGAGAGAGAGGAGCAAGTCTTTCCACTCAAATCTATACTTTCTTTAGATTTGAAGTTCTGGGTTAAAGAGAGAGGAATTCCTCCATATAATTTTTTTTAAAGCCATGTTTGGACAGTGAAAATATTTCATCTTATCTTATTTTATCACATTTCATCTTTATAAATTTTTCAAATTCTCATATAAGATATAATAAACACTTTAACTTTTTCAAATCTCAAAACAATAACAATATTAAAAAATAATATTCTAACAATATTTTATTCAATTTTCAATTCTGATCTCAACTTATCTCATTTTAAAATTCAAACATCACTTAAATCTATCAAAAATATAGTAACTCCCTTTTTTTTATTTTTTCCTTAAAGGCACTAATCCAAAGAAACAAACTCCTCGCGTGCTTTACTTATTCAACAGTACGGTAGGTATGGTTCAATATAAATTAGGAGAATTTAAATTAGTTATTTTTAATTATAATATTATTAAATATAATTAAATATTTTTCATATTTTTTAAATTTTTTAATAAAATGAGATTTTATTTAAAATCCGTAAATAAAAATTCTTGAATTTATATTTAATATAAAAATTTAAAATGAGACCTTATTATAAAATTTGTTCTTCAATTTAATAAAATTTTAGAAAATTTTATTTAAAAATCTAAATATTCATTACATTAAATATTAAATTTAGTATCAAGGACTTTGTACAGTGAATAGTATAAAAATTATTTAAATTTTTATTTAATAAAATGGTTATTATATTTTCTCTTAAAAAATAAAAATAAAAACTATATCACTTCTAGTTTTTGAAATCTTATGTAAGTGGGCTTAGGCAATAGCGTAAAGTGACTTTACCAACGAGGAAGTTGTTTTTTAATGGACAAAAGGAATTCCACGTAGTACTCTTAGGAACCATTGAAAAAAAAAAGAGAAATTCACGTGAAACAAAACCACACTTCCTAACACTTGGCAGTACTCCAATTAAAATGTGTACTTTTTTTTTTTTAGGAACGCCCGAGTTATGCAGTCCCTGCAGAACTTTAAATGAGAGAACGTGTACGTACATAATGCATGTCAGTTCCGTTTAAATAGTGAGATACGTTGAATTTAGATAAAAATTAAAAATTAAATAAAATATTATTTTTTAATATTTTTATTATAGTAAAGCAAATGATATGGGAAACTTAAAAAAATAATTCATTAATTTTATATCAAACTTGAGAGTTTCAAATGAACGATATTCAAATGGACAAGAAATAAAAATATAAAGTGCGTCCTTTATAACTATAAATTTCTCTTATAACATTTCGTTTAGTGTTTATTACTATAAATTGCGTTTTTTTTAAAAATATTTTTAAGCACTATAAATTGCGTTTAATAAGCACTAAACCATATAACATTATAGGGTTATACTACAATAAATAACCATATAAGACATGTATTCATAAAAATGTTATAATTTTATAGTTCAATATAACATTTATATATTAATTATAAAATTTTCATCAGATTTAATATTTATTTTTTAATTTTAATTATTTAATTCCTTCAAAAAATATATGAGTATAAACAAAACTTGAATAATAACTTGACTTGGCTGGACTCAGTTCAGATTTATTAAAGAATATAAATAAAGATCGATAAATAACTCAACACAGCTTGAGTTCGTGTTTGATCAATTCGAACTCGACTTGACTTAACAAGCTTTCATCTCAAGCTCAAGCTTGAATTTGAGTTATTTGAATTGAGCTTGGCTCGGCTGATTACAACACTACTTCCCTGCCCTTCTTGAAAAAATAAAATAAAAATACCTGCCCAATGTCGTGGTCCAAACATAGCCGTTAATTGGTTAAAGTCGTTGGAAAGTTCAACTTTGACGACTATATAATCCAAGTGACCAAAAATAATGCTTGTTAATCAATTGGACCAACCAAACTTTGAGTCCTTCAAGTCTTCTGCTGGACTTACAACCCTAATCCCACAAGTGGTTAATAAAAGTCACATGGATTGTTCTAATGCATTATGCACGTGCAGGAAAATTATATGGTATATTTTATAAGTCCCCTTTTTTAATTTATTATAATATATATAATCTACAATTTGAAACATAAGTCATTTTTGTTTTTATATACTTTGCTAAGACAGTAAAGCCTCATCATCTATTTTTATTAAAATAATTTTAATTTTACATAATAATCCTCCATTTGCTATATAAATTGATAATTTTTTATTAACATTTTGGATCATGCAGCCTGAGACATGGGATGTCGGTCATGCATGTTGTTGCCGTTAGTTAAGACATTAGCCTCTTGAGATAATTTTATATGATATATTAAATTTCTTTTATTATAGAAATAATTTTATAATTTAATAAATTATATTAAATTATATTAATTTATAAATTATTTTTGTACATTTTGTTGTAGCCAAATTATTTTTTATTTATATTAATTAATAGTAGTAATTAGGTTTTTTTTTTCATTTTGTTTTTCATGGGCAGTAGTTAGGATTAATATTTAAAAAGAAAAATGCTAAATAATTTCTTGATTTTGTATCCTCAATTTGATGTTTGTGTATTTTAATTTTTTTTAATAGGTAAAGAAATTATTATTAATGAATGTATGTATTGTTTAAATATTTAAATATCTTTAAAAATTGTTTAAAAAAAATAAAAATACACTAGAGTATAGGTGATTAGGTCCGGCCAAAGGTAGATGCTAGCATTGTCCTTAAAACCATATATCCTATGAGTCTATGACTGATTCTTATCTTATAGGGGCCAGAGCCATTAAAGCATGAATGACTTTTCGAATTTGCATATGCCGACTAGGCTATCATACTTGCAATGGGAAAGAGCACATCAAACCTACCAAAATTTATTTCTCTATACCTCGTTAATTAGTCGTAGAAAGTGGATGAGATAAAAATTTAAAATCAAAAATTAAATAAAATATTATTAAAATATTAAATTTAATGGTTTAAATAGAATAAAATGGATCGAAAATAATTTATGTAACCAAACATCTTTATTCGCTCGATCCTCTAGGTTCCTTAGCTGTCTGATCAACTTTCATTTTGATTTTTTCTTATTGCAAATTTTCAAGTTTTCACACTTTCTCGACACTTTATTTTGAATATTAATTCGCATTAAATTATTATTTAAGATTAGCTACTAAAAATTTATTGAATTCTTTATCAAACTTAAACCATTTAAATTTAGAAATGAATTGAGATAAGTTAAGATGGTTTAAAATGAATTGAATAAAATATTATTAAATTATTATTTTTTAATATTATTATTATTTTGAGATTTGAAAAAATTGAATTATTTATTATATTTTATGTAGAACTTTAAAAAAATTATAATGATAAGATCAGATGAGTTGAGATGAGTTTTCAATCCAAACTAGGGCTTAATTTGATTTGAGGGAGTGTTTGTGACTTCCTAAGTCCGTCTTGCCCAGTTTTTAATATGAGTAGTATACCACATATTATTTATATAACATAATTTAATTTAAAAGATTCCAATTTTAAAATTTATGTTTTAAATCAAATTATACCATGTAAATTATGTGTGGTAAAGACATGTTTCACTACTACGCACTCCCGATCTCCTGCAATCAAAGAGTAAGGTGTCTTGGGACGTTTGATGAGACACCTCCGATGCCTAACTCAGTAATGATAAGAATATTCTTAGAGCAAAAAATACTCGAGAGCTTCATTAACGTACCTGGATTCCTTAAATAGAACTCTTGACTTCTTAGGATCACCTAGACTAACTGCTTCGTCCACAATTTGAAATTTGAACCCCGAAACATTCAGGCTATTTACTCACTTTGAATGAGTGAATATTCTAATTGTTCCAGGATAAGCGGGCGGGCGTTCTTGTCCTTGAGAAATGGGTACGAGCCCTATCGAGTCTAATTAAGTGGAGTGACTCATCGGGCCACAATGACCCAAGTCCCGAAAACCCTTATAGTGGTATTAAAGCCCTTCCATTAATATCTGATATAAAGAAATTTTTAAATAAAAGTATTCATATTATTATGATCATTACGTTTCGGTAAAAAGTCGCATCCAATTGCTACAGTACTTAACAGGAGTGTAAAAATAAAGAGTTTTGTTATATACAAGTAAGTTCGCGTACCAATCTGTGTACTAATGCTATTGCTTTCATATTCTAAATTCAAATTAGCACTGTTTTCAATAAAATATACTTTCTGACTAATCATGATATTGAATGAGTGTGCGTATTAGTGTGCAAAATCGTTTATAACTAAATTTTTCCAAAAATAAATAGAAAACGAACCCGGTTATATGGAAGGTTGGGTTGGTTTTTATTTGTATGTTGGGTTTTTTTAGCTACTTCAGTTCGATTCCGGTCCTAATTTTTTTTTTTTAACCGAACTGAATTTATATACTATATATTATTTTATGTAGTATATGTTATGCATATTCTAAAGATACTAATTATAGCATGAAATGCTAACCTTATTATTTATGTTTAACTTGATATAAACTTATCCTTATACACAAATATTAATATTAAGTTACTAACATACTATTATTTATGCTTACATATTAACTTACATATATAATATTGTGTAACATCATGTATGCGTATCGGCTCCCAAATTGATCGATACTGTTTTTCTTTTTTTCTTTTAATTATTTAATGGTTAAATAAGTGAATTTTAGTGAACATGTTAATTTTTTTAAAATATTTAAATATGTTTTAAAAATATTTGAAAATAAAAAGCGCAATTTCATTTATGGGTAAAATGCGGGGCACCATCTCGATCGTTCGACTCTCTAGCATTGTTCTTGATACTAATATTGTTGATGAACTGATTGTTCCGGTTTTGACAATTACTAGTTCAATTTTGTTAATCAATAAGCTTAAAATCAAATTGAATCGATCAGATTACACCCTGCATGGATTGATTTTATAAATTGCATGTTCGATTAATAATATTAATTGATCTTGCGCTGCAGTACGCGATGATCAGCGGAATCAGAGAGATCAGAGGGTGGGTCGATCTGGCCGAGTACTGGTGGGACCTGATGACCCCCAAGTTGCAAGATAGATTCAGAAATCGAGTGCATGCAGACTTTGACTCAGACTTTCTGGTCGTTCAAAGACTGCTATATACATGAAACTTAGCGGTCAATTGGTTCATCCTGCACGTGCAACAAGGTCCCCACAGCTAGCTCGCTATTCTTCTCCTCAGCTACCAAACCCTTCAAGCTCCTTCACTCGTATAAAAGCCACACTCGCCCTCCCTCCACTGCCCACAAAAAAAGACAGAAAATTAGCTCGAGTCAACATCCAAGATATATTTCAATGGCGTGCAGCGTTACTAGAAAAGCCGTGAAAGTGGTGCATATCGATACCCAGTACGTAGAAACGGATCCCTTAAACTTCAAGTCTGTTGTTCAGAGCTTTACTGGTAAGGATTCTTCCGTTGCATGGATAGAGAAGAGCTCCTTCGGCGCCAACAAGAGAAAAAGAGCCGTCACTGTGAATAATGGTGGTGGCATAGAGATCAGGCCATCATGCCGCCATGATAATGGTACTAGTACTGTTGGCAGCGGAAATCGCCATGTTTCGGTGTTATCGAAGGGCATGTCGTTTAAAGACTTGGATGTGATGATCTTGGAGGCTCCTCCAATGGAGAAATTAATGCAGTGGCTCACGTGGACCGAGTAGAATTCTACACAATTTTGCTGCAGATATATTTATATATATAGTACTGTATATATATTTATTTATGTATAACAGTTCTGCTCGATCGGTATATTTTGTTTAATCTTCTCATTTGTGGGAAGAATGTTTAGGTTTGGATATATTCAGATAGAAATAAATTTCGTTGTGCCATTTATGGACAAATATCGGCTATGAAGTACTCTCAAATTCTTGGTTTTTATTGTATTCGTTGCTGGAGTTGTAGGTCGACTATGTGGCTGTCCATGCGCCAACGCATGAGTGTGGACAAATAGCAGTGGCGTATGAACAAATACGTCACTCGATTTATTCATTTCGGAAAATAATTTGAGTAGTTGTGGATATGCCAACTCCGGACAATTTTTTTTTTTTTTTTTTTACAAATATGATATTTATATGAATTTTTTTTTTAATGTTAGGTCATTTTTTTAAAGAAAATGCTTGAGACTTACATGCCAAAAACGATACTTAGCATTACTCAATGACTTTCTCTCTGTTTTTTTTTTTCCAAACAAGTTTCATTCATAATAAAGAAAATCTCAGCCTATAACGACAGTACAATTAAATATTACAGACAATAGGCACATCTTTACTGCTATACAAATTTAACAGCCAAGGGGGAATTGAAATAAGGGGTCACCTATGGTGTACCAGTTGTTATTCCAATAGCAGTGCCAGGCAACTAAGTTGGTATGGAAGAACTGCTGCACCGCGGGAAATCCTTCTCTATACAAGTTCTTGGACGAGGTTTTTGAACAGAACTTCGATAGGAGAGAGGTTAAGCACTGTGAGGTGTGAAGCGATCTCGTACTAAACGAAACTACTTTTACTTTCCATAACGAAAATGAAAGAAAGTTAACCTATTCCTGCAATTGCGGTCAGTCTCGCTTCCTCTTTAGTTTCTGCCCCCTAGTTGCTCATTCGCAATTACTACCACAAGAAAGTCGCCCTTATCAGTATGCTTCTATAGAGGCTATATATTGGAAGCTGCTCATTACGTAATAGAATGCGCGCTTCAATTAAGGTCTAATGAATTTTCCTGGTTTGCGAGTTTTGGAAGTATTGCAATGCATTCTTGATATATATCATGGATAATAGGCTGGATAGTCCAATCTAGGGTGTTATCCGGTTCATTGACTACTAGCATTGTTCCCAATGAATCACCCGCAATCATAATCTTCTCAATTTGTTTTTCTTTAGCTTCCATTATTCCTGTGAGCATTGCTGTAGCTTCTCCCTGATTTGGGTTCAGGTTTTGGATGAATTTGGTGTGGACAAATATTGGAGAGCCATCCTCTGATCTATATATGGCTGTTTTTGTGCTGCCTAGCTTCTTACCGCTACATCAATATTAAAATGTAGTGATCTCTTGGTGTTGCACTCAAAGTATGGCTTATATTAATCTGTTTATTGCTCTAGGTATCACAGTGTTCTTTATAAATTTTTAAAGTTGTAGAGACAAAATTATTAAGGTTGGGTGTGAAAGCCTCATGAAGAATCTTATTTCTAAGGAACCAAATGCTGTCCATAGCAATAATGATAAATATTTGAAAGTGATGCTCATCTCTGCTTGGAATATTGAGGCTCCTTGAAGGATTGATTATGCATTCCATTCATTGGCTAATATTGTTATTAGCAAAGCAAGAGATGTTCTGATGGGAACCAAGGTGGGCCCAGTCGTAAAGATCGTTTGTAAGTCAGATGGGCCAATTACAAGCTCAAGAGACAAGAAGATCAAGGAGACAATTCAATGATTGGAGCAATCCACTTTGTATGAGTCAAGCAAGAGCCAACATTCAAGATGAGCTTAAATGATGAAGATCTAATTTTGATTCATTTGATACAAGTTGTGGAAGACATGACTTAGACTATTTGGGCCTATTGTTATTGATGGCTTTTAATTTGTTAAAGTATTTATTTTATTAGTTTAGAATAAGTGGGCTTGAGGATGTTTGGCCACATATGTCTTATTTCTTTTGAACTATGGTTTTGAGAAGGCCTTGTATTTTGGCCAAGGGCTTATTTGAAAAGTTATATGTTAGAAACTAGGGTTTAAAGAGTAGTACTGTAGCAATCACTGTAGTGTGGTACTGTAGCGGCACTGTAGCAGCCGCGACACTGTTCATCCGAAGGGTATTTTTAAAAGCAAGAGTTTATTTTGGGCTTGGGTTTCAATTAGGTTTTGGTTTAAATACTCTTTGTAGCTCATTTTAATCAGTTTATGAAATTTAATGAATTTTTTCATTGTGAGTTGAGTTTTACTCCTCTTATTCTTGATTGAACTTTTAAACTTATCAAAGGCAAATCACAACCTTTGTGGCGTTCCTCCTTGTAATCTGGGTTCTTGATACGGGTTCTTTAACGGGTTTAAATTTTAATATAATATAAGTTCTTGAAAGGAGTTCTCATCGAGTCTAGATTTTCCATCCATTGACTTGATTTTGGCTTTTTTGGGTGAGATTTCAATTTGATTGTAGATTCAACGGATTCCCTTTCTGCGGGTTTATATCATTTGGTATTCAGAGCTCGGTTTCCAATCAGGTCTGATTCTATCTTTTATTTATTGCATCTTTAATTATAGGAGTTCATCGTTCTAGGGTTGCCAAAAAAAAAAAAAATAGAAACAAAAAGTACGCTGCCAAAATTCTTAGGATTTTGGGTTTGGCTGAAATTTGCATCTTCTAGGGTTTTAAAATTCTAGGGTTTCTTGCATCTCTAAGATTGTCAATTGCTTGGAGTGCCGTTCCATTGATTATCTTCTATTTCATTGTCAATTCTTATGTATTTGAATTCAATTGCTTGATTTTCAATTGAATATTGCTGTTTGTGATTGGATTAGAGAAAAGAAAAGAAAAGAAAAGAAAGGAAAGAAAAAAAAAATTCAAAAAAAAAATCGTAAAAAAAAAAAAAAAGTGGATAAGAAAAGGCTGCTATATTGTTACAAAAGAGAGAAATAAATTTGTTGATTGAGCCTTATCTTCAAAAGGGTAGAATATATCTTTCTACTTGGTATCTTGTTTTATAATTACTCTTTCCCTCATATAAATTTCTTGAGTCTCATGTCATTTTATTCATTTCTTGTTCTTGTTTCTTGCATCTATATTACTGGTTGGAATAATACAATGTTGTATTGTCTTGATTTAGTTCAACTAGTTCTAAAAGAACTTAAGCAAAAAAACTATTGAGATAAAAGGCAAGAGAATGTGAGACTATTATCGGGAAAAAGTCAATTAAGAGTGAAACACGAGTGGAGTGCCATTATTCGAGAGTAAACACGTAAAGAAGTGTGTGAGGTTTTTCACAAACATTCTTTTTGTGCAGCACATTGTGATGTCTCATAGGAGTAACTAATCACCAAATGGGATGGCAGATAACTCATCCATTATGTTGCAAGCCATGCAACAACAGTTTGAGCGGTTGAACTTGGTGTTGGGGGAAGTGAGAGATAGGATGGATCAACGAGAAGTTCTGATAAGAAATTTGCAAGGTGGGAGAGATAGGAGGCGACTTGAGCCTAATATTGAGATTGGGTATAAGAATAAAGAGTATAGGGAATCTCTTATTGTTAGGCGTGCTCTCAATACACAAATTAGGATGGATGCTACAGAGAAGCGGAGAGAGAACATTTTTCATATTAGATGCCATATCAATAACAAGGTATTTAATATGATCATTGATGTAAAAAGTTGTATTAATTTGGCTAGCACTACTTTAGTTGAGAAATTGTGTTTATCTTCCTTGAAACACCCTAAACCATACAAGTTGTAGTGGTTGAGTGATTGTAGGGAGGTTAGGGTAAATAAGCAAGTGCTAGTTTCTTTTTCAATTGAAAAATACCAGGATATGGTGTTTTGTGATGTAGTGCCTATGCATGCTAGCCATATTTTGTTGGGGAGGCCATGGCAATATGATAGGAAGGTGATCCATGATGAGTTAAGGAACATGTACAGTTTTGAAAAGGATAAAAAAATAATCAAACTTACTCCTTTAACTCCAACACAGGTCCATGGGGACCAACTGAAACTGAAAAGTGGGGTTACTCAAAAAAAAAAAAAAAAAGAGTGAAAATGACAGTGATCAAAAAAGAAAAAGTGAAAAAGAGATTGAGCTAAAAAGTAAGAGTGGAAGTGAGATTGAGCTAAAAAGCAAAAGTGAATGTGAGATTGAGAAAAAAAGAAATAGTGAGGCCGAAAAGGAGAGAGAGAGAAAAGAGATGAGTGTGAGGCTAATACCTTAAGAAAAAGAGAGAATGAGTTGAAAAACAATTGTGAGGTTGAGAGTCCAAAAGAAGATGAAGAAAAAGAGAATGATAGAAAAAAAGGAGAGTGAAAAGAAAAAAGAGAGTGAAAAAGAAAAGGAGAGTTGAAAGAAAAGAGAGAGTGAAGAAAGTGAGAGAAAAAGAAAGAAAATAGAGTTTTTACGCTAAGGCGAGTTTTAATAGTAACGAACTTGACATATGTTTGCCTAGTGTTATTGTCTCTTTGTTACAGGGATATGAGGTAGTGTTTCCTAGCGGTGTGTTTAGTGGATTGCCACCTATTAGGAAGATAGAGTACTACATTGATTTTGTGCCAGGTGCGACAATTTCAGCCCGACCTTTCTTTGAAGAACATGAGTCATTGACAAACTTGAAGGGGCAAGGTAAATTGTTGACTATAATGCATGTTAAGTGGAAGGATTGTATTGAGACTTTTCCTCATATAATCCAATACACACATGGTGAGGAAAATTTTATGGTTGATGTTTTAGCAAGAAGGTATGTCCTTGTCTTCATTTTAGATGCAAAGTTATTGAGATTTGAATATGATAAGAAATTGCATGCTAATGATGATGACTTTGCTAGTGTATATGGAGCGTGTGAGAAGGTATCGTTTGGTAAGTGTTATGGACTAGATTGGTATTTGTGTAGAAAGAATAAACTTTGTGAGCCTACTAGTCTTATGCGTGAGATGCTAGTGCATGGATGTGGTTTGTTGGGTCATTTTGGCATGAAAAAGATTTTAAATGTGTGGCGTGACCATGGATGGAAGTATTGCTTGCCATTCATTGAGTTTGCATATCACTGGAGTGGTCATTTTGGTGCAAAGAAGACTTTAAACGTGTTGCATGAATGTTTGTGGGAGTATCATTTGCCATTCATTGACTTGTTGCATAAACGTTTGTGGGAGTATCATTTGTCATTCATTAACATCTTGCATGAACGTTTGTGCGAGTATTGTTTACCATTCATTGAGTTTGTATATAATTGGAGTAGTCATTTAGGTGCAATGAAGACTTTAGATGTGTTGCATAAACATTTGTGGGAGTATCATTTGCTATTCATTGACATGTTCTATGAACGTATGTGAAAGTATCATTTGTCATTCATTAACGTCTTGCATGAACGTTTGCCATTTATTGAGTTTGCATATAGTTGGAGTGATAATTTTGACGTAAGGAAGACTTTAGATATGTTTCATGAACATTTGTTGGAGTATTGTTCGCCATTCATTGAGTTTACATATAATTTGAGTGTTCATGCTACTAATAAGTTTTCACATTTTGAGATTGTTTATAGATTTAATCCATTTACTCGTTTAGATTTATTGTCTTTACTTATTGATGATTGGAGTAACTTGGATGGACATTTCAAATTTCTTGAAAAAATTAAGAAAATTTTATATTAAGTAAATCTTCTAGGTAAGTATCATGTTTTTGCTATTTTTAATGTTACTAACATTTTTCTCTTTGATCCAGGTGGAGATTGGAGGTCGAATCCTTTTGAGCAGAGGGGGAATGATGGGAACCAAGTTGGGCCCAGTCTTAAAGATCGTTTGCAAGTCAGATGGGCCAATTACAAGTTCAAGAAACAAGAAGATCAAGGAGGCAATTCAATGATTGGTGCAATCCACTTGGTATGAGTCAAGCAAGAGCCCAACATTCAAGATGGGCTTGAATAATGAAGATCTAATTTTGATTCATTTGATACAAGTTGTGAAATACATGACTTAAACTATTTGGATCTATTGTTATTGATGGCTTTTAATTTGTTAAAGTATTTATTTTATTAGTTTAGAATAAGTGTGCTTGAGGATGTTTGGCCACATATGTCTTATTTCTTTTGAACTATGGTTTTGAGAAGGCCTTGTATTTTGGCCAAGGGCTTATTTGAAAAGTTATATGTTAGAAACTAGGGTTTAAAGAGTGGTACTGTAGCAATCACTGTAGTGCGGTACTGTAGCAGCCGTGGCACTGTTCATCCAAGGGGTATTTTTGGAAGCAAGGGTTTATTTTGGGCTAGGGTTTCAATTAGGTTTTGGTTTAAATACTCTTTGTAGTTTCATTTTAATCAGTTTATGAAATTTGATGAATTTTTTCATTGTGAGTTGAATTTTACTCATCTTGTTCTTGATTGAACTTTTGAACTTATCAAAGGCAAATCACAACCTTTGTGGCGTTCCTCCTTATAATCTGGGTTCTTGAGACGGGTTCTTCAACGGGTCTAGATTTTAATATAATCTAGGTTCTTGAAACGAGTTTTCATCGGGTCTAGATTCTCTATCCATTGACTTGATTTTGACTTTCTTGGGTGAGATTTCAATTTGATTGTGGGTTTAACGAATTCCCTTCCTGCGAGTTCATATCATGTTCAGAGGCCAAGGGGAGTGCCTCCATAGAATTCTTAAGAAAGTGCAGGTTAGGAAGAGATAATTATGAGTTTCTTTCTCAGTATTACAAATCGAGCACTGGATTTCCTTATTATTTAGAGGAAGAAATCTTTTTAAAAGAGTTCTTTTGGGAGTGATATTATTGAGGATTTTCCAGCAAAGAAATTTCAATCTGTCTTGGACGTTGATTTTCTAGAGTTTTCTCCAATTATTAGACTGATCAGGGGTGTTGTGGTTATAATTGATTGAGATAGCTGCATTAGCCAATTTGATTGTGAATTTTTCAGAAGTGTGGTTTCATTCATTGAGTCTTGATGGAAAAGTGCTTGTAACAAGATTGTATTTCATCTTTTAGGTTCTTCCATGGTTAATTCAGGAACTTTTAGTGAAATGTCATTCTGGATGGAGGCAGTTTTTGGAGTGGGTTGGAAAGGAGGATCGAAGAGTAGATATCCAAGGATCTGACCATACCCTTGTGCCAACCCCATTGTTGATCTGAATACACACTATTTTTTAGAAACTCCTTTTATTTTAAAATACATTTCCATATCCATGAATCAGTGAGCTTTGGGCTTGTTGCAAAGAAGGAGATGTTTCTCAAGTATTTTTCAGTAAGCACTTTTTTTCCAAATAGCAGTGTTACTATTATCATCTGCCAACCAATTTTACAAAGTAAAGCTTTGTTAAAATCAGAAGTTAATCTTAGGCCAAGGCCACCACAGATTTGGGTTTGCAAATGGATTTCCAAGATTTATGAGTGAAATTGTAAGTTTCTTCAAAGGGAACCCCCACCAAAATACTCAACGACTTTCTCATTTATTCATTTGATATGCCTATAACACCCACACACACACACATACATATGTATGGTGGGTACCTTTCTCTCATAAATAAAAGGGATAAATGTATAAAATCTTCTCTCATTACCATCCATTGCAATTGAATAACTTTCTTCTAAGGTCTCTACACTACATACTGTCCATATGTTATAATATGATTTGGAAGATAGATTTTAAAATTTGAATTTTACAAATCAAATTATGTCATGTGGATGATGTGTGGTGTAGTTCAGGTTTTAGAATAGCTTTACAATTATATATTGTTAAGATATAAAGTTATTCTACTCAACAACCTTACACCACACACGTTTTGAGTAGAAAAACTCTTTTATATTTTTTTCCTCAGCGGGTATGTGGTGTAGGACTACTGAGTAGAACTTTTCTAAGATATAACTTAAAGAATAAGATTTACAAATTTTTAACAGTTTAAAATTTTAAATTAAATGGTGATTTAATGTATACTACCAAATGATTCAATTTTGAGAATCACTCCAACAAATTGCGATGAACCCCCCCACAAAAAATATTTTGCAATAAATACCTTTGATAAAAAGAACCAAAAAGGATGAAAAAATTAAGAAAAAGTAACAAAATAAGAAACAAAAGTTGAGAAATTAAGGAAAAGTAAAAAAATATGAAATAAAAGTTGAAAATAAGTTTTTTCAATTTAAGAAATCTAAAGAAAGAATGATTTCAAGAAAGTTAAGAATTTGAGAAACTTAAAAATGTGAAAATATTTTAAAAAAATACATTTAAAATTAAAAAAAAAGTATTTTATTTCAAAAAATATTTTTTTGGAAAAATTATTATCTAAAATTAATTTTTATATGTGATTAACTTTCGGCCAAAACCATCCCACATTCGGTTGCCTAAAATAGAGAATAAATTTAAGTTTGTAACACTAAGTTCTTAAATTCACTCCTTCATATAGCTATCCAAACATATTTATATGGAATTTTATTAACCCTCAACAGAACCATTTTATTAACCCCCAATAAATTTAATTATATGGATACAAGTACTATACGTAATACAATCTACAAGCAATATAGATTTCAAAGAAAATGAGAGGAGAAAGGTGAGGGAGTAACTTAATTATAAGAGAGAAAATGGAGAAAGGGGCAAGGAGGGAAAAGAAAACTGTGAGAACCTTGCTTCCTTGAAGGAAGGAACTCCTCTCAAGTGAGCAAACGCAACCACGAAGAAGATGCGAGTAGAGTGCCAAGCAAGCGAGTGAGAAACGCAAACCAAGCAAGCCAGAATATTGGATGAGCAAAGGCACATGATGAGAAGCGCAAGTAAGCAAGTCAAGCATCACCTTGGCGGGCAATGAACAAAGCGACCAAAGAGATATGCATTCTGCATCGGGTTAGTAAAGGACGTACAAGCGATTTATTAGGCGAGCTATGGGTAGACAATGACACGGGCAATGAGGAAAAAGAAAAGTGTGAGGACCTCGCATATTTGAAGGAAGGGACTTCCCTCAACTGGGAGGAAGACAGTAGAGCAATACCTAAGAGAGGAGCGAGCAAAGTGCTTGGTAGGCAAACTAGAAATATGAACCAAGCAAGCCAGAATATTGGGAGAGCAAGACGTCATGACGAGCAAAGGCACAAGATGAGAAGCTAAGTGAGCAAGTCAAGCATCACCTTGGGTAAGCAACGAACAAGGCGACCAAAGAGATATGTGTTCTACATCGAGAGAGTAAGGGACGTACAAGCGATTCGTCAGGCGATCTATGGGTAGACAACGATGTGGGCAAGCAAAGCGTAGCTGAAAGCATTCTAGGGTGAGTAACAGACAACACAATACGGGAATTAGAACACCTAGGGATGGCACAAGAGTACTCAGATGGTAGCAGGTGACTTCTTGAGACATGTACCCCAACGATGAAGTCTCAGCTAAAGCACAGATGGGAAAAGAGGAGTACGGATTCAAAGACCATGCATCTAACCATACATTTGAGCTTAATGCTAAGTGGGCAATTTTCATTAGTGACAAACTAAGCTTTGATTTCTGAGAAAGCTTTAGGAACAAGCAAGACTTTTTCCATCAATCTAGTCGATTATGCCATCCTTTAATCCAGCGTACGCATGGACAATCGAGATTCATTGTTCTCCCTCAACCAATCAGAGATAAGAGCTATAAGGCCTGTGATGGACAAGATTGCAAGTATAAGAGATGTTTTGTCGTCAGTCTTCATCTCAGGATTGAAATCTTCAAGTATTCAGACTCTCTCTTTCTCTCTCCTACTTGAAACTTCACAAAAGAGGAAACTGAGCTTGAAATTTTCCTCGACAAGGAGGTCAACATCATCAGCGTAATGCTTAGTGATAGATCATTGCTCAAGTAGGTTCATTCCTATGACGACACTAGTAATTTGGCATAAATATCTATGGTTATGTTTAGGGTGTTCATCTTATACTTCTCAATCTCTTTCCTTCATGATCCAAGTGCATGTTTTCTTATTATAAATTACTGATTACTTTGATGATATGCTTTCAAGTACTTAATGTATCTGTTTCAAAAGGAGTTCGAGGTGTTTGGATGGATCGTGAACCTCAAGTTGGGATGAGACATTATCTCTGTGGAGCTTCTCTTGTTACTAGGGAGCGCCTAATAATTAAGTAACATCTCCTGGGTTCTTGACTAGCGACAATGGAGATCTGGCGAGATGGTAATGCTTTCTGGTCGACATATTTGCCTCTCTACTGGCGGAGGCTAGAGGACACTTGGCCACAAATGCGTTGGGCGTGAAATTGGGTGTCGCTTATTACAAAGTCATAAACGTGATTGTTACCCACGATGTCGAGAAGGGAGCAGGATGTGTGTGCGACCAATTATGGGGAGCCATGGTGATATACGTTAATAAACAAATATGGTTGGTGAAGAGATTTCACATGTTGATTTGGATCTGGAGTTCGAGAAATGATATGATATATTTTGAGATGATTTGGGTACTGGGTGCTCCATAATGTTTACTAAGTATGATTTGGGGCTTGAGTGCTTATTAATATTTACAATGATTTATGATTACTTTGTGATTTTCTCTTTTGTTTAGTCAAAAAATATTGCATTCATATTCATTGCCATTTCTTACATTAATAATATTATTTTAGGTTTTAATTTACTGAGATTTTTGTAGTCCTATGGCTTTGCTCCTCGAAATCGAGTCGTAGGCATTAAAGCAAATGTAGCTACGAAGGATTACTTCGAGCAAGAAGGATTGATGTAACCCGAGGATTAGCAATGGAGACCTATTCCCATTAAGTTTATAATTTCTTGTAAAATTTAGGTTTTTATTCATTTTGGATGAAAAACAATTTGTGGCTTAATAGTTTTGTAAAGAGGCGATGAACAAATCTTGGTAGGTAATATTTAAATGATGATGTGGTCATGACGTATGGATAATATTATTGATGGGTTGAGTAATGTATTATAAACTTCTGGTACTAATGCTATTAGTTTTTTACTAATATACCTTACTTTTTTTTGCCACTACTTTTATACACGTATTCTTAGCATATGAGAACACAAGACTTTTATGTGCGTAAGGGGATGTAACCTATGTGGCATGCATTCCAGGCACCGCAATTCCTCACCAAACCACAACTGAGGGCCGAGGTCGGCACAAAAACTCTCTCTTGCCTTAACCTCTCCAATTTGATATATCGAAAGGGAGGGAGAGGTTGTGTGAAGCCCTCCTTCCCCCTCTCATTCCCTTACTTTTTCATCATTCTTCTGCACTTTATGATTTCCCGTTTCAGCCTCCATTCTCATACCCACTCTTTCACATCTTTCTCACCATTTTCGGTCATGGATGTTTAGATCTAGCTACCACCTTCAACTCTTCATTGGTCTTCACCTCCACCATCATTCAAACCCATAAGGGCCAATCTGTTGAAAAGCATTGTAGCTGCATGATTCCCAAAGGCACATGGAGCTCACGCCTCTTTGTGAGGCACATGTACTGAGTCTCATGATGCGCCCTTATAGGCGGCAATTCTTCATCCTATTTCACACCATGACCTTATTCCCCCTTTAGATTTACCTATTTGTTGTTTTTATGCTTTGGCTTACTACTATTTCTTTTATGGTTTGTCTTTTTTTAGAAATTTTGGAGCTTAGATATGCATGATCGTTCAACCACCACCAACACCCCAGGTGCCACCCTAAAAGGCTTATGACATTATGCTCCATCACTACAGAAAAAAGGGTAGTTGAGACAGATTATTTACGGCGAGAATGACCATTTGAGACGAAAATAGACTCATTTTGACAACAAATAATCAATTTGACAGCAAATAGCTAGCATCAAATAAGTAGTTTTCTTGTAGTGCATGCTCCCATCTGATCAAAATCACCCTTTTACTAGAACGTGTCCTTCACGATCTTCACGCACTGCTGAGCTCTTCCTTAGCTACTCTGCCTTTTGTGTGTCGTTTTTAGGAGCTCATTGCTCTTCCCCCATTAATGTGGGATTAGTATTCTACAACATTTACTTCAATGCCAAAATCTTGCGAAGCACACTCAAACACGCTAAGAATACCCAAGCGGTGTCAATTACTTGGCTTCATGCCAAGAAACACGGGGTTGGCTATTTGTAACTATTTTGTTTTGTTTTCAGATTAATTTACCCACCCCCCTCCCCTACCCCCTCCGTCCCGATCCTACAAAAACAAATGGAGAAAGGGGCTAAAAGAGAAGATATGGAAGGCGACAAGGGAGCTAAAGTAGGTTGTACTTGAGGTTTGAAGGGGAGGGAGGGACAAAAGAGGAGATAGTTTTTCTCTCTAGAGACTAGAAAGAGAGAAAGATTAGAGGATTATTTGTCTTGATTAGCTTATTTGCTCACCTAAGGCTTTTACTATGTTAGGGAGGTTTGGATAGCGAGTTGAGATGAGATTAGTTAAGATGAAAGTTAAAAATTAAATAAAACCTTGTTAGAATATTTTTTTAATATTATTTTATTTTGAAATTTGAAAAAGTTGAATTGTTAATTGCATTTTATTTAAAATTTTGTAAAGATTAATTAAATGAGATGAGTTGAAATGATTTTGATATCCAAAGAACGCCCAAGTCAATCATTAGATCTAGTCCTATATATAAGTTCCGCTTAGTAAAAATAATTATTTTTTTAAAATGCTAAAAAATTCTAAAATAATAACTATTTATCATCTACAACATAAGAGCATTGGCATTGGTCTAACCAAATTTATCTCTAAAGTTTAGTTAAAAGTACATGTTTTGCATAAAACCAAAACTATTCAAGATATAACTCCACATTAGATTAACCAAAATAATAATATAATATAGTTTTTTTAATCATTATTTTTTTTTCATATTTTAAAATTATATTAACCATATGTTAATTAATAATTTAACTTTTAATTAACTTATTCTTTTCCAACTATTTATTTTTTTTAACCTAATTATACAACACAATCCACATCTGCCTATATATAATGAAATACGGGAAAGGGAGGGTGAAAGAGAGAGGAGAGAGTTAGAGCAGAAAAAATCTTGGAATAAAAAATTCCTTTTGACCATGAACAGTTCATCAAATTTGGAGAAGAGTTTGAAATTATTGTAGTTCAAAAGTAGAGTCGAGAAGTTTTGACTATTCTAATACAAATCATTTCAACCATAATTAGGTAAAATTTAAAGATGGACTGATATTTGTCTAGGCAAAGCTAGTGTTCTAACCTGATAAATTTTAGAATAAAGATAGTCAGTCGCCTCAAGTGTATAGCTTGGGTAATTTTTTTTTTTTTACTGATTAAAGAAGTGATTTTAAATATATTGATGTATTTTTTTTATTTTTTAAATGTATTTAAATAAATTAAAAAAATATATAAAAAAAAAATTAATTTTACACTAGGCGATATGGGATGGCATACTAGCCGCACCCTAAATTTTATGGCTTGACGCTATTTATTATATTATCAGAAAATTCACATCCACATGGGCCATAACCAATAACCATCCACCTTGCGTTTCACTTTTTCCCAATTGGCTTGTCTTATCATGACATGCATCGACCAGCTGTGTTGCAAGCTGCATGACGTAAGAGCATCCTCATCCGGTTCCCCATCCCTCCCCCATCCCTATAATTTGAGGATAATTATAGGGTTTTATCTAAAATCCCTCTCCATCCAGTTCCCCATTTTAGGAGAAATGTTTAGGGAATGAATAGTGGTTCCCCATATTTGGGGAACCACTATTCATTCCCCAAATCACTTTTATCAATATTTTATTCATTTTAATTAAATTAATTCTTATTCCAATCATCTACACTTTCTCTTATATTCATATTTATTATAATTTTAAATAATAGTTTTAAAAATAATTTAAATAACTTTGAAAATATAAAAAAATAATATTTTAATAAATATTAAAAATAATTTAAATTCTATCTAAAATATTCATTAGAGTAATAGTTCAAAATATAAGAAAAAATATTGAGTAGTTAAATTTGTAAATGGAAGTGAGAAAAAAAAGTAATAAAGAAAGAATAGAGAAATATTATTTTAATAGAATAGAGATAGGGATGGGGAATGGGATGTAGAAGGTTTTTTAAAGATGAGTAAAATTTAGGAAAAAGTTTTAGGGAATGCACTTTTTAGCTAAATTATAGGGAATTTTATGGGGAACCCAATGTGGATGCTCTAACGACTTCTTTTGCCCCCTTCTAATAAAGAACTCACGTACCGTGGAAAAAATCTACTCAATCTCTTACTATTCACACAATCTCTACATTCTATATATATATATATATTTTTTTTATTAAATATTTAATATATGAATAATAAATAAAAAAATTAAATTAGTTTAAAAAGAATAAATTCAAAAAAAATTTTCAAAATAATATTAAAAAATTTAAAAATTTAAAAAAATATGGTACGTAGAGATTGGGGAGATTGTGTAGCATTTCTCCGTACCGTGTATTAGTTTTCCGACACGGCTTAATCTTAAAAAAATGGGTCGTGATTGTAACATTTTCTTCCCACTCGAGGCCGAGAAAATAGTTTCTAGCTTTGAGAAAACACCCATATATCTATCTATTTGCGCTCAATCTCGACGATCGATCTTTTAGCCAAAATATTAAACCTTCATGCCATGCACATACTTTCGACCCTTTACCTTTCCATGCACAATGCTTCTTTTTACACCAAAATGTCTAAGAAAAAGCATGTTTGTTCCTTACAAGATCACTTCTTGTATGGATCTCTCTTATATTCTGATCATCATACACACATATAAGTCCATTTTATTGGATGGAGAAAGGCAAAAATAGTACTATTGATCAGCTGTGGAATGACGATATATATTCTTTCCTTCATTATTTTGTGACCCCGCTCACACACAGAGAGAGAGAGAGAGAGAGAGAGAGAGAGAGAGAGAGAGGGTATGAGTTGGGGTTTTAATCAAAGCATCACCTTTTGTAAGGTAAGGATAGCTTTGCTTTTTTAATTATCTCTTTTACCAGTGAGAGATCACATGGCATGGCCGGGGTGATGCCACTCATGAATGGCTAGCAAAGGGGTCATAAGCTTCACTAGTGCAACTTGTTTCAGTTGCAGATTAATAAAGGCCATGCAAGGAGGTCCACTTATTAACAGTACCCTCGATCTGCACCGATTCAGATCAGCTCTAAATTAATTTAGAACAGGTTATAGAAATAATATCTATATAGAAGCTGGAAAAATCAAACTTTTTTAATTCCCCTTCAAATTATCACTCATTTTATATATAAAATTACCAGCAATTGCAACTTAATTTTCTTAACAAAAAATCCTTAAGTACGTACTTATATTTCGAATTGTGTGAATATAGTTCAATGGCCGTACTTGCGAACATGAATTACACAACTAATTACTAGACCCATAAATATTACCAAATATCCGAGGCTCAATTAAATAAATAAATATATATATTTATATCCTTCTGTTTACATCGTTTTCCTTCCTTTCTTTTTCTGTCTTTTTCGCTACGTGCTTTATATCTTGCTAGAAGAACATCTGTTAACTACAGTTTATAATGCTTGTGCTTTCGGTGTTTAATTAATTGTGGCTGCAGACAGCGTCGACGCCACTGAAGATTACGAGCAATATGCATCATGAGGTTGGCTGATGATCTGTTCATGAATATTGATAATTTTCCAAGCTGCCTCACAACTGAGATCGTCATGAGGCTGACTAGCCAGTGGTATTACTGCATACCATCTCTTTCTCAAAGGACATTTGCGAATTCAGAAAAGAAAATGAACTTTTTTTTTTTTCTCATTTCCAATCTCTTAAAAAAGTATTACTAACTGTTTTTCATAAAGAGCCAGATCATAGAGATAAAAGAAATTTTCTTTTGAACAAAGAGCTAAAAGAAATATTCATGGTACTTTATCTTCTCTTAGTTATGTCTCTTCATTTCCGTAGTTCAAAAGAAACAATGATTTTGCTTTGTAAATTTAGTACATTAATGTATATTTGTCTCTGCACATGTATTTACTTTTCCAAGTATGGTACTTACGGTATTGGGGCGGCAGAAAGAGCCTATTGTCTCAGTAACTTAAAGGAAAAGCAGGAAAGATATTTAACAGGTAATTACAGCTTGCTTACATGTCGACCATGCTAGCTAGTGCAAGTCATGTATTCTTTTTTTTTTTTTTTTCTTTTCTAAGCAAGTATATTATATATATACATATATGAAATAAATATTACAAGATATAAGAGTCAAATAGCATTGAAAGGTCTAAACAATCGTTCCAAATCAGCTAATACAACACGGAAAAAAAAAAAAAAAAA
>QEOT01123695.1:47189-75400 GCA_003123785.1 Pterocarya stenoptera
AGACTGCATGGAGTACCCAAGAGTATTGTGTCAGACAGAGACCCGCGGTTAACGTCGCTTTTTTGGAAGAGTTTGCAGGCAGCTCTAGGCACTAATTTGAAGTTCAGCACTGCTTATCATCCTCAAACAGACGGTCAGTCTGAGCATACTATTAAGACTTTGGAGGATATGTTGCGGGCATGTGTTATGGAATTCCAAGGGAGTAGGGAAAATCAGCTGTCGTTAATTGAATTTGCTTATAATAACAGTTTTCATGCTTCCATTCAGATGGCCCCGTATGAAGCGTTGTATGGGAGGAAGTGTAGATCACCCTTGTGTTGGGATGAAGTGGGTGAGGGTAGTTTAATTGGACCTGAGTTGATTCAAGAGATGAAAGATCAAGTTCGGGTTATAAGGGCCAAAATGGCAGCAGCGCAGAGTCGTCAGAGTCTCTCCTATGAAAGGCGTTAAGCGCTTTGGCAAGAAAGGAAAGCTTAGCCCAAGGTATGTTGGACCTTTTCAGATTTTGGATAAGGTTGGGGCTGTAGCTTACAGAATCACTTTGCAAGAGTATTTTGGAGAGATTCATAATGTGTTCCATGTGTCCTCATTGAAGAAAAGTTTTGGTCAGCTAGAACAGCGTTTTGTCGATCCAGAACGCATTCAACTGCAGTCTGACCTTACTTATGAGGTTGCCCCAACGCAGATTGTGGATTGGAAGGAGCAAAGATTGATATCTAAGTCGATACCTTTGGTAAAGGTAGCTTGGGGTGATCCGTTGGCTCAAGATTTCTCTTGGGAAAGAGAAGCGGACATGATGGAGCAATACCCCTTTTTGTTTGGATGAATGGCGGTATGTCTCTTAAGCCTATCTTTTTGTTGCATTTCATGCCTGCCTTTAGCATTGATGTTCGACCTTACAATTTCGAGGACGAAATTTATTTTAAGGAGGGGAGGTTGTAACATCCCGGTTTTTACGTGCTTTTTATTGAAGGGATTTTTTTAATTGAATATTTGTTTTTGAACCGTTTAATTTAATTTAAACGTGTTTAAGACATATTAGTTTAATGTGCTTTTATGATTTTAATTGGTGTTCTATGATTTAATTTCCTTTTATTTTAAAGTATGTTTATTACTAGAGTTTAATATTTTATTTTAATTAGTTTTGAGTTTGTTTTGATTTATTTAATTTACTGGTTTAAAAATAGTGTTTTTGAGGATCAGCTGTGACTCGAGAGTGGTGAGGATTGGACCTCATTTCTTTTCCCCATCTTTTCTTTTCCTCTTTCCATTTTCTCTTCCTTTTATTTTCTTTTTCTTCTTTTTCTTTCTCTCCTCCCGTTCGGCCAGCCCATTTCCCGCGTGTCCTTCTCTCTCTCCTCTCCCACGTGTTTTCGGTCTACAGCCACCGGCGCCGCCTCCGGCCGGCCGTGGTCGACACCGCCGGCACCACCGGCTTCCCCACCTGTCGGCGAGCTACCCCTCCAAATCCCAGCCCACGCCGCGCCGCCATTAGCCTCCGAGAGCCTTGCGAAGCCGTAGGCTTCTCCTCGCCGTTCCGCCTTCCGGCCACCATTGGCCACCATTTCTTCACCACTTCTTCACCGGCCCAATACCAAGCTTTTCCACCCAAACCCAGCCCCGATCCGTCGCCAGAGTCGCCCGTGCGAGCTCCACTTCCGATTTGATATTCTCGGCCTTAAACCACCATTTCGGCCCCCACCCACGGCCAACTTTCATTACCATTAGCTTCACCGACCTCAATAGGCCCTACGCTATCAATTTCAAGTCTTCGTATGACTCCGTTGAAATTTGGGTTTACAGTGTATTCGGCCACAGTGTTTTTACACTGTGGAGTTGCTGATTTGGTGCTTCCAGTTCCTCCGTGATCCTCCTAAAATTATTATCAAGCGCTGTAAGTATTTCTCCAAAAGACTTTTAAGACTTTAATATATTTTTGCACTAACTTGTTTTATAAACTGTGAATTGGTTATCTGGTTGTGCTGATAACTGTTTGGTTGTTGACTTCATGGCATTGTGCACGCATGCGTGGGTGTGTATGTGTTTTAAGGAATTGTATTTAAGGCTTTTCGGGTGCGTGTGTATCACCCCCAAGCCGAGATGAGATATTATCTCGGTAGAGCTCCTCTGGACACTCGGGAGCGGAATATACTGAGTGTCGTCCCCAGGGGCTTTTGCCTTGGACTTGGACGGGATGGTAGCGCTCTCGATCCGACTCCGTGACTCCTCGAGCTGGTGGGGGTCAGAGGATGCCTGGCTATGTATGCGGTGGGCGCGGAACTGGGCATCACTCATGTATCACTTGCACGGCCGTTACCCGTGGGGTGAAGATGGGAAGCCAGAGTATGTGGATGGTCCCTAGGGGAGGCCATGGTGCATACGGTTAAAATTATAATTAAAGGAATTATTTCTGGATTTGTTAATTTGTGCCAAATGGTGTTTTTTGCGTGAGTGGGAAAATTGTGTTTTTCGAGAAATGTGTTTTCTCGAGTTTTTACGCTTGGGTCATCATGTGCATGCATAGCGTTGGTTGTTTAAATATATTTATTGTTTTTGAGTTTTCTGGGTTTTACTTACCTGCGGTTCCATTTTTGTAGGACTGTAGACTTCGATGCAGGTTTTGATGAGGCTGAGCCCGAGGATGCGGCTCCGCCTGAGGAGTAGGGACATGGCTATATTTGTGTTGAAGATTATTTCTGCTTTTGTTTATTGTATTTTATTTGATTTGATGTTGTTTTGTAAACAAAGTTGTATTATGTTGACATGTGGATTTTCAGTACTCTGATATTGTATTAAACTCTGGTACTTAGTTATTTGACTTAACCGTTCCGCTGCGTATTTTATTGTACACGTGTTGCATTGCACACACTCAGCACATGTCGATGGGGTGCGTGACCGTGTTGTCATCATCCCGGGTGTCTCGATTTCTGTGTGTGTCCGTACATGGAAATTGGGGGCGCCACAATCCCACTAGCGTTTGGTTTAATTTTTCTGACCCCGTTATCTACTTTAGCCTTTGAAGTTTCTTGGTTTACCCCACTAGCTTCCTTCGCTTATTTTGGTTCACATTTTTGGGTTCTGCAAGCGGCCACGGATTGTTAGGCTGACCTGCCTTGATGACTATTCAGCGCCTTTGGGTTGGGTAAGGGTTAGAAACCTAGCGGGTTCTACGTAATAGGAATAATCCGTTATGGTTACCCCGCTAATTCTTTTTGGATGAGCCCGGGAAGAATTCTTCTTATCTCTTCCTTCATTTACGCCCTGTTAAGTCCTCGGCCTTCCTTGTCGCATGCTGAGTGACTGTTCGCATTTTGTATACGTAGCAACACAGTACAATGTCAGTTATATTTTCGCATTAAATGGCGTTCCTTCGATTTCTGCGTCATGGCTCCGTTCTTTACTGGTAGTAACTTCGCACGTTGTATCAGTAGATACGTTCTGCAGTGGTTGCGATAATCAAGGGATTCTGATTTTCTAAAGGGGAACACGTGGCGTCTCATGGTGATTCATGGAGTTATGATGCCATGGCAGGCCAAGTGTCCACCCCGCTTATATAAGGACCATTCTCCCAATTAGAATTTTCATCATACTCACTTCTGCCTTTCTCTTCTATTCTGTGACTCTTGTTTTGCTACTTGAGTTTCTAGTACTTTTGCTTTCCTTTGTTTTTCTTCCGAAACTCATTTGTTTTGTTTATCTATCTTTCATGGTTTTGATGGATCTTTCACACCCTAGTGGGCGACAGGTCTTCTGGTGGCACTCAAGCCACTATTGGCTATGGCGATTTGAGTGTCGGAGGGTAGAACCGTCCATCCTTCGTTGTTGGGGTACTGGACCCTTCATTCTCGCTCTTACCATTTTGTTTATTAGTGCTTTCTTGTTCTCACCCTTTTGCTTACGAGGTTCGACTTCAAAACTCTTCTCCATGGTCACAGTGGAGAAGTGCTTTTGTTGTTGAGGTACTGTGGTGTTCGTTGCTGTCTAAAACACAGATGGCTGCAGACCCCGAACTCATTTCTTGCACCCAGGAACGTAGTCTGCAGCTTATTGTTTAGTTTCCTTGAGATCGAAAACAATGAGGTCTTCTGGATCTTTCAGATTGTCCCTGGTCGTTTTACTATTTAGATCGGGCACTAGAAAACTTCTCCTTCTTGTAACCCATGCGGTCTTATGCGGTCTTATGACGTAACTTGTTTCTTGTAGCTCGGCGACTTCATGATCTAATAATTTTTTTTTTGTAGCTTTGCGATTTCATGATGTAATTTTTTCCTTTTAGCTTTGTGACTTCATGATGTAATCTTTTTTTTGTAGCTTTGCGACTTCATGATGTAATCTTTTTCTTGTAATCCTGCATAATTAATAAAATAATTTTGTGTATCCAGCTGTACCATCTCCGCCTTTTCCTTGCTTTGTATTGTTTTTGAATTTTCTTGTATTTTGTGTATCTGGTTGTATTATCTCCGCCTTTTCCTTGCTGTATTTCTTCTTGTACTTCCTGGCTCCCTTTTTTTTTTTTTAATGCTTATTACCTTGCTTGTTAATGCTTTGTGCGGTACTTTGCTTCTTTTCTGTATATTCATCTTTCTTCGGAAAGTCATAAGAGTTAAACTCGCACTCCATTAGGGATGGGTCAAGCTACCTCAAGTTAACTTGCTCATTTTTGGTTCCCCAAGGAGGTAACTTCTTTGGGCTGTCATTGGGGTAGTCTGCTCTTTTACCGTGATAGGAGTCGAGGTGAGTTCTTAGAGTCGCTTCAAAGGCAGAGCCCGCTCTCCTCTGCGGGGGGGTTGTTTGGATAGTCTGTTACTGGACTCGCTCCCACTCGTTGACATCACAGAAAAATGTAACACTTTGAGTCAGGTTGGTGCTAGACTCACTCTTCACTCTTAGTGGAGGTCAGGGTAACCTTTGAGCTAGGCTAGTGCTAGAGTCACTCTTCACCCGCAAAGGCCAAACCCGCTTTCCTCCACGGGGAGGACAAGGCAACCTTTCAAACTTACCTTTTCCCTTGTATCCTGTGGGGAGGTAAGTTTTTTGGGCAATTTGTTACTGTACCCACTCCTACCTGTTGACACTCAAGAGGAAGGTAAATTTTTTTTCTATGTTGGACCGCTGAGGACTAACCCGCACTTCGTTGCAGGAAGGATAAGGCAACCTTAAAGCCTACCTTTCCCTGTGGTATCCCACAGGGAGGTAAGTTCGGACAGTAATTCTCCTAACCGCTCTTTGCCATGATAGGAGTCTAGGTAAGTTCTTCGGGCCTCCTTGAAGGTAGGACCCGCTCTCCTTTGCTAGGGAATAAGGTCGCCTTAAGGCCGACATTGCCTTGTTGAGTCCCACAGAGAGGTAGGTTGTTCGGGTAGTCCGTTATTGGATCCACTCCCGCTGGTTGATATCATGGGAAATGTAAGTGTTGGGTCAGACTGGTGCTGATCCCACTCTTTGTTGCAACAGAGGTTGGGGTAATTTATTTAGGAGGGCTGTGGGCCAATCCTGCTTTCCTCTACCGAAGAGATAAGGCCACCCTTGGGCCAA
The DNA here is from genome assembly GCA_003123785.1 of Pterocarya stenoptera. Lineage (NCBI taxonomy): Eukaryota > Viridiplantae > Streptophyta > Magnoliopsida > Fagales > Juglandaceae > Pterocarya > Pterocarya stenoptera. The sequence goes on from QEOT01123695.1 coordinate 52,725, forward strand.
CCTTTCCCTATAGTGTCCCATAGGGAGGAAAGTTTTCGGATAGTTTGTTACTGGAACCGCACCTTCCTGTTGACGTCCCCAAGAAAGGTAAAATTTTATCTTCAGGCAGCCATTGGCTAACCTGCACTCCACCGCATAAAGGAGAAGGCAACCCTTAGGCCTACATTTTCCTATGGTAAGCTGCAGGGAGGTAAGTTGTTGATGACCTTGAAGCCGTCGATTTTGTTAGCCGCACTTTTATTATTGGTGTCTTACTGATAATATGAGAGCATGTAGCAGATGTTTTGCATTGTCTTGAAAACTTTCATTTTATTAAATAAAAAGGAATGTACAAGCTCGGTGAAGAAATGTTACAAAATTTAAGGGATCACTCGGCATCTGGTCTGGAGAGGTCGTCACCCATCCTCTTCTCTAAAGCCATGCACTATCCCTTCCCCCCTAGAAACTAGTAGGATGAATTGTAGACGGAGGCCAGGGGAGCAGTGGCGCCTTTGTCGTTCCACATATTACTTTCTTCATCCCGGGGAGAAACAATCTTCGCTGTTGTGCAAGGTGGACCGATGGAATGTGTAGTAGCGACACATTGCTCCCCGGCCGTCCTCCTTTTGAATGGTGAACGTGGGTTGGTCGTACCATTGCTGGGATTTCCTCTTGCCTCTTCTCTTGGGAGCCCTTTTCCCCTTTTTCATGGGGCTTGACCTTAGTCGAGATCTTCTCTTTCCTTTCTGCGCACTCCACTTCCTTACTCTGTGGCTCTGTCAACGCCCGGAGAGCATCTTCCACGTTGATGAAGTTGTTGGACCGGTCCATGAATTTCCACAATGTCGCGGGAGTCTGTCTGGCTAGCTAAAATTGGGAGTGCCACCAAGTTAATCTTCTCGTCTTGGTCGTCAACGGTCACGTGCTCTTTGTTGAACTGGGCCAAGTAGGACTTCAGGCTTTTGTCCTTAATTTGTTTGATAGTGAGGAGGTACACAGCCAGATGCCGCCTCCTCCGACTGGACATGAACTGGGTTAGGAATAGCCTGGCTAGCTTGCTGAAGCTGTCCACTGATTTAGGTACTAGTGACCCAAACCATGCATGTGTTGACCCCTTTAGGGTTAGCGGAAACGCTCTGCATGCTATTTCACTGGAGAAGCCATGTAGCGTCATGTGAGCCCTGAAAGTTTCCAGATGCTCAAGGGGGTCCCTCCCTCCGTCATACATTTCCATGACGGGGACTCTAAACTTTGGTGGCAAAGCAATCACCATTACTTCTTTAGTGTAGGGTAGACTCGTGCTTGTGAGAAATTGGTTCACCGTTAACGACATACCCACTTTCCGTGCTATTTCCTCGTACTTCCTTTTGAGGTTGCGGAGTTTGTCCTATATGTGTTTCTGCTCCTCTTCCTTCTTGGGTCCCGCTTGCTCCTTCAGGGCTCCTTGTACTTAGTGTCATTGGCCTCCCTGCCATCTTGCTCCTGTCGGGGTTTTCTAAGCTCCCCATTTTCTTTGTGGAGTACCTCTACTTTGCCAGTCAGTTTCGTCACCCACTTCTCCATAGCTTTTAGCCTTGTTTCCATTGTGCATCCCATGTTTCTCTTGAGTTGTTCGGAACTAGTTGTCGCAGGCATGAGAGAGACACGCAAGATCTATTACGATTCCACAGATGGCGCCACTATTAACATCATGTTTCGCACACCTTTGGACCAAGCTCTATCTTCAAAAATGAGTCATGCACAAGGTAGTAAATACTGTGGCTTTGAATGGGCGGCCTTGGAGCCAGGGAATCTCCGATGCCAAAGTTAGTAAATTTTTAGAGTGTAGTAAATAAGTAAGAGAGTTTAGGGGTCAGAGAGATTATTTCTCGTACCTAGGATTAGCTATTTATATTACATGTTTGAAAAGCAGATCATGCTTACTTTCATAAGTTTTGGTTCCCTATACTGTCTCTTTTGTCATAATCTTTAAATACGGTGTGGCTCTACGACAGCCTCATTAATGTGGTATGGCTTTGCAACAGCGTCATTAATGGGACGTGTTGTCCAGGTGGCAGAACCATTAATGCAGCGTGGTTCTTCAACCTTCTTCTTTTAGTCTGTCTTTCTTTTAATCCGTTCATGTCTTCTTTATCAGTAGATCAACAGTTCTCCGTATATCATGCCTACCGTGTGGACTGGTATTTGATGACTGGACACTACCTGAGAGGGCCTCAGATCGACGAGTCACATTCCCTGCAACACCATCCCTCCTACAAGTTATGTACAAAGGATTCTTCTAATGGGGCTCGTGGCTTTTTGTCATGGGCCGAGGTTGATAGGGCCTTTTTAGGCCTTGAGGGGAAAATCCTCTTACTCCAATCTTAAGCTATGTCATCACGAAACGTAAATAAAAGACTTCTGTTACCTCAACAAGCATCTATCGAATACCAAAATGATAAATATAACGTGACTGTCATGTCAATTTGTGAGAGTTATTGATGCACAAATTTGTATAACGCCCGAACGCCTTCCCGTAATTTCCAAAAAAAAAAAAAAGAAAATATATTTTGTGAAATTTATGATTTCTCTGACTTCTATATATAACCGCCAATAGCCATTGTCCACATTATTGAGCTTACACTATACTCGAGTCTAGCGTACCTTTTGTTTTTGGGTCCGTGGTGTATATATATTCCAAATTTCAAATTCTTCTCTCAGCCTTTCATAGCATCTCGCGCGGCAATGGCGCTTTCCTCTGCATTCCGCGAACGGCTTGAGCACATGGAACACAGCAGAAACCAACGTATCTCTCTGCTTCAGGTCCCCAAAGCAAACCCTCATTTTTCTCTCCTCTGTTTCGGTTCCTAGAATCGCGGGAAACAAAATAAATCTAACGACGTTGTAGAATCTAGCCGTCTTTCTTTCACGTTCCTTCAATTTCGTATATATTCCCCGAAACATAGAACAGAGAGCAAAGCCTCGTTATGTCTCTCTAGAAATCCCTAATTCTGGCAATTTCTGTTTACTGTGACGAAAATGCTTGCAGGCCGAGAAGGAATGGCAAGCGAACAAGTCTCAGGTCTTGGAGTGGAAGCACGCAAACATCAGGGCCATGGAACAAAGGTGCTTGGTGTTTGATCAAAATATAGCGGCAGATAACTTCAAGATCTCGGCACTCAAGTCCGAGATCGAGAGTCTCGATGCCAAATACTGTACCGACTCGCAACAATTGAGGTAAAAAAATTCGCTAACGTCTTCGTGTGGTCTAGCTCTATGTGAACTGAATGTAATATTTTTCTAGATATATTGTGGATTGTTTAGGATTTTGAGGAGGGAGGTAGAGGAGCTTGGGGAGTTGGAGAAGGAGAGGGATAAGTTTTACGAATTCAAGATTTGTGAGATGAAGGAATTCAGTGAAAGTGTGAAGAAGTTCGTCGTGGAATGTCGAATGTGTATTGAGGAATTGAGGAATTGCAAAAAAGAGGTAATAATTAGGGTAGCTCTGTCTGATCGTCTTGAATATTCCTCCCTGGACAAATTGTGGAATGCAGCGATTGTAAATTCATGCGAGTATAAATACAATTTAAGTGAAGAAAGTGTCAGTATCGGTTGAGAAAAATTTCTAGGGGTTTTTTTTTTCTCGGTTGAGAAGTATGCTCATTGTTGTTTGTCTCTACCATTTGCGATCACTTAACATCTCATATATATACTATTATTGCTTTCATGGCTCCTTCAAAGCTTGCAATTACCTGTCAAGGCTTGAAAGCAACACCGCCTAATTCTCAGTCTCTCTAGAAAGTTCTTCACTGCCTCTCCAGAAAACTCTTTACTCTGGCGAGAAATACTCTAGCCTCCTAAAAGCTGACTTGAACAATTGGCTTTCTTAGCTTTGTTCCACCAATTATTTTGCCTATAAATAGCTATATGATCTCTTCCGTTGTGTATCATGCTTCCATAACCAAAGTGTTTCATGTCCTTCAATATTTTCTATAAATTTGCTTCTCAAAAAAAAAAAAAAGAAATGCATGGATTTCACGTCTTGGATCTCGATAATTTCACTCTAGGCACCATAAGAAGTGATGATGTTGAACCAAACTACCACCATGTCCATGGAGTTTTCAGATAGTCCCGAAGACTGGCACAATAGTACTGAAGGTCTTGAATAAATGTATCTTAACATGATTCTTACCATGATAATATTAAGAGATCATAAATCTCTATTGTACAAGTTATTAATGGATTATTAGAGGAAACTAAAACCACACCTTGCAGCAGCAGTCAACTATCACCAATCTCCAAGGAAACAATAAATACTTTAGCAATTCAGAGATAGCTGCAGCTGAAACGAGGAAGTCTGAGCTCATGGCTGTGAAAGAGAGTTTGGATAAAAGCATGGCTTCTAGTTACCGATTGAGAGCACAGTTGCAAAAGCAGCTCCAGAATATGTAGTTGGCCTGATTGCACCAAATCAAGAGAGAAGGAAAGCGTCTCAGTTGCTGGGAACAATGGAGTCAAATAGCTAGTTTTCTCCTCCGAAATGATGCGTGAGTGTCAGAATTAAACTACTTTTCTTTCAATTACTCCTTTGGTATGTGCAGTCTTCCGGTCTCGCTTATACTGAACAATTATTAGGTTACAGTGGATCAAAGTTCCGGGGATTCCTTGAAACATTTGAGTTGGACATTCGATTTTCAACGCCCTCAGGCGGAAATTTGCCCTGTTCTGAGAATTTATGGCTTTGTATCATCTCCCATGATAATTGATTTAGGCTATGTTTGGACATTGAAAAGTTCTCAACTACTTCAAGCTACTCTCTACATCCAAATAAAATATTTTCAAACCATTCAACACTCTTCTTATACTCCTACTGTTTACATATCAGGAATAGCATATAATTATTGTTTATGTAGCATGTGCAGACAAACTCCATCACAGCCTTCTTCTCTCTCTCTCTCTGTTCATGATTCGACAACCCCATGTCCCTTCTTCCTCAACTATTCACTATAATATTTATTAATATTTTATATAACTATTAAATAAAATCACAATAATATTTATCACTATTATATAAAAATAAAAAAAATAAAATCACTATAATATTTATTATTATTATATATAAATAAAATCATCATTCCATCATCATTAAAAAAAATCAATCATTGATGGACCCACATCTTTTTCAATTACTTACTCAAAAGTCAACAACTCAACATACTTCATACATTCAAACAACTCAAACTACTCTCAATGGGACCCATAAATTGACTTCAATCTCTATTCACAACTATTCACAATATTTCTCAACACTTTTCAACATTTCTCGTTGTCCAAACGCAATCTAATCTCATCAGAGATGATATTTTAGTACGAGTAATAGGTACTAAGGTGCAAGTCCAAAATATTTGGCAGCCCATTAGTTTAATCAATGGAGCTGAACAATCACTTGTTAATTTGGAAATCCTAATATATGTCACTCTTGTCTTGTCCCAAGATGTTATGTTAAATATACATTGACAGATGACCATTTAGATTCTACTTCTTGAAATTTTTGTTCATTTATATATTAATAAGATAGAATTTCTAAATTTATCAATATATCCTACCCTTTCGTATTCTTTATGCTTACATATTTATCAAATGTAGTCTTGTAGATCATTTGCAACACAAGAAAGATTTGCAATAATATTGAACTTTTGAAGAGTTAGGTGCCGTTTGGATAGTGAATTGAAATGAGATGAAAGTTGAATAAAATATTATTAGAATATTATTATTATTTTGAAATTTGAAAAAGTTGAATTGTTTATTATATTTTATGTGAAAAATTAAGAAAATTATAATGATAAAATGAAATAAAATAAAATGAAATACTTCTTGTATCACTATAAATTGAAATATTTTAATTTTTTACTAATTTTTTCTTGTGTCAATCAGTAAATGATAAAAAATAATTTATACGTATCTAGAATATTTAAGTTACATTGATATATTTTTTTAAAAAGTAATATTAGAGAGAAGTCACTATAGTAGTGCACACTTTATACTCACTATGTGACTTTTTTTCATCTTCTCATTTTTTCTCATAATTTCAACTTCAAAAAATAGATAGTTTAAATAAAATTATATATTATGTGTAAAAGTGACTGTTGTCAACAATAATTTTTCTCAAAAATTTTTCTTTTTCAAATATTAGGAACTGTTATTATTATCATTGTTACCGAAGACAGGCCCAAGGACTCTGTCCTTTCACTGACTCAACTCAGAGAGGTTAGTTGGGTTTGGATAAAGTATTTGAGGTATTATGTGAATATTAATAAAAAAATAAAAAATTAAATAATAAAAAATAATAATAAAAAAAGAAAATTATAATGAAATAATAAATATTAGTAAACTACTCTTAAGAATACTTAGCACTCAAGTTAAGCCGTTCTCGTTAAAATTTGTACATGTGTCGATTTCTTATAGTCTAAGCACCCTCCGGGCCTCCACAAGTCCAGAACCTTCTCCGTTTCAAAAGGCCCTACAAAAAGGAGGGCCTCCCTCCGCAGAAAGCAGCGGAAGTGAGCTTTGAGAAGACCGAAGTCTTGAAAGTGTGATAGAAGAAATGGCGGACGAACTGGCTTTGGACTTGGAAGAGCTTCGTCACCTCCAAAGCATCGCCAAGAGGCCTCGCATCGTCTCTTTCATCTCCTCGGAGATCATCAACCTCCAGAAGGTCCTCCTCCTTTCTTCTTTCTTATTGAACCTAGTGTTTCTGCCATTTTGATGAGATTGCTGTTTAGGAATGCCCGGATTTTTGCTTCCTTTTCGTGAGTGTTTTGGAATTTAAATTATTCGATTTGCTTTTACTGAAAGTAGTGAAATTTCTTGTTTCTATCGTTTTGGAGAGAACTATCTTTTATGGTTTCCGTACGTTTTCTTGATTTATACTTTTGTCAGTGGAAGTGGTAAAGATTAGCAATCTTCTAAGGAAGTGATTCTTTTTTTTCAAATATTTATTGGTCGAATTTACTGAACATGAAGTCAGTGAGAGTCACTGATGCGCTTTGATCAGATAGATAGCGCGTTCAGCCCTTTTCGTTGTTATATGCGAGCAGCCTATGCTTGTACATGCCGTTTTCATACCCTTCCCTGCGGCTTTTTTTATTCAGATGCTCGTACATTTTTATTTAAATACGAAAAAATCTATTTACCATTCCAATTCTCATTACCTTCTCATCATCTCATGACGTGGTAGTAGATGATAGGTTTACAAGTAAAATATAATAAATAGTCTTCAATTATCTAATGCCACGTCATGGAATGATGGGAGGATGATGAAAATTGAAATGATGAATAGCATTATTCCAAAAAACCAAAGAAACTTTACCATTATGAAATTGAAAAGCACCAATTGGGTTCTGCAAGGTTCCGACTATCTGCTCGATGTTGTACTGTTGACTGAATCGGCCCACTACGGTATCCTAAGAAAATAAGATCATATATCTCTGGGTAGATATTTATTTTGCTTTGGTGAACGCTGACCTGCTCTTGATTCTTTCATTGCAGTTGTCGAAAGAGGCTGTCTCCGCACCTATCTCGCAAATTCCAACTCCTATTTCAACTGCACCTAAGGTGTCCTCGGACCCGGCTTTGAAATATGTTACACTTGGATCATTCAGCTGGGATCAGGACAATGACAAAGTCAAGGTAATAACTGATTTTTTATTTCTGGAAAGTGGTTTTAATAAAGCTACTAAATATTAGGTTCTCTATAACCTCGAACAAAAATAGACATCAAAGCGTTGCAAGGCATCAAAACAAGTATAATATGTAAATTGTCTTCTTCTTTTTTTTTTTTTTCGTTTTCAATTTCTCGGTTTAAAGGACATTGGTTGCTCTAATGTTGATTCTGCCGCCCTACAGATATATGTATCCCTTGAGGGAGCTGAGCATGAAAAAGTCCAAACCGAGTTTAAGCCAATGTCCATTGATGTCAAATTTCATGATGTCCAAGGGAAGAACTACCGATATGCCATAGCTAAATTGAACAAGGAGATTACTCCGGATAAGTGTAAGGTGGTAGTTAAGCCTACAAGGGTGATTATCACATTGTTCAAAGCATCAAAAGGGAACTGGTTAGATTTGCAGTTTAAAGAGGACAAGGTAAATTAAATTGTTTGCTGTGAGAGGTGGTACTTCAGCTGGATTATATATATATTTCCTTTGGAACATAGTCAACTAATTGCACTTTTATCTAACAGTTGAAACCAAATCTGGATAAAGATCGGGACCCCATGGCTGGAATCATGGATTTAATGAAAGTGAGTTTCTCCTTGCTTTGTTTCTAGCAACGGATGTGCATGATCACCCACTTCATCCTTAAAATGCATAAGATTAGCCATTCCAAATTGTCTTAGTTCATGTTTACAGTATCTGGGGTTAGCTGTGTCTTGAAACATCTGTGCCATATATTATATCCACCAAATGTTTCTGTTGTAAGAGTTCTTATTATTTTCTTTTCTTGTACCTTTAATTTGAAAATTGCAGAATATGTACGAGGAAGGGGACGATGAAATGAAACGAACTATTGCAAAAGCATGGACTGATGCGAGGTCTGGCAAAACAGCCGACCCTTTAAAGGGATACCCTTGAGACTAGACTATGGACCATGGACTATGGAGGGAAGTTTTGATAGTTATGACTGGATGGTGTTTTGAGTGGATGTTGGCATGTACATGGTTTTGCAATGGTTTGGTGGTCTACTCATGATGATTATCTGGGGGCTATAACCTCGTCTTCAGTGTGTAGTAACATCGTGTTTTGGTTTGTTTTCTTTGTTAGTTACCAAGTTCTATTGCATCATCTTTTGCTTTCTTTAATTTTGTTTGTACAGCTTTCTAATCTTTCTTCTCTCTTGTAAGTTTGTTCCTATTATCCGCGGTATTGGTCTTGGACATGGTGGTATGCTCCCACAAATTTTCTTAAATGCAAATAATTTCTAGAGACCATTAAAGATGCACTTGTGGAAAATTGTCTCTAAAATTAGTTAAGACTTTGTTCTTGGATACAGTCAATAATTAAAAAAAAAAAAGTTTGTTCCTTTTTACATCATCTTTACATCTTCACATGGAAGAGGCCTTGGTTCAAATGATTAGGAACAATTTTTAAAATGACTGAAAGTCTTTTTCAAAACAATTTTCAGACGTTGCATTTTATTTTATCTTTATAAAAAGATTTTATAAAGAAAAAAAAATTAATATAGGTAGATGTAATAAGTTAAGAGCAGTTCTACCTATGAGAAAAACATATCATTTTACCTTTTTAATCTATTTTACTTACAAACCAGTCTAGAATCATTTTCAATACGAATGATATGTTTTTAAGTGGGTGTGCATTGTGTGAGATTTATATCTAGAATTTTTCATAAATTAAATCGCTTATTGCAAAGAGAAAACATTATAATCTGATGCAATTTGTACAATTCACCTTTGTAATGCAAAAAATGAGATGATTTTATATCATCTTATCATTACAATTTTTTTAAAATTTTACATAAAATATAATAAACAATTCAATTTTTTTAAATTATAAAATAATAATAATATTAGAAAAAATATTTTAATAATATTTTATTCAACAATTAACTTTCATATATTGTTTTTAAAAAATATCTCATCTCATCTTATTTCAATTTCATCATTATACTTTTCAAATTTCAATATAAAATAAAATAAACAATTTAACTTTTTCAAATCCATCTCATCTTGTCTCATCTAATCATTACAACTTTCTCAAATTTCAATACAAAATAAAATAAACAATTCAACTTTCAAATCCCAAAATAAAAATAATATTAAAAAATATATTCTAACAATATTTTATTTAACTTTTTAATTTTAATCTCAACTCATTTTATCTCACCTCTGAAAACAAATAAGGCCTAAATCTATCTCATATTATCTCACTATCCAAATGAGACTTTAATTCCCAAGACTGATTCTCCCAATACCGTTCATCAATTCAAACTAATGTCTATCTAATGTATTACAAAATCATTGTCAAAATTCTTGCTAACAAACTTGAGACTGTACTCACCAAATTCATATCTCCTCATCAATTTGCTTTCGTCTCTAGTAAAGTAATCTAAGAGAATACTATAGTTGTCCAAGAAATATTCTATTTTATAAAAAATACTAGAAGAGAGAAAGGATTCATGGCAATTAAAATTGACATGAAAAAGGCATTCGATTATATGGAATGAAACTTTCTGCTGAAAGTTTTTTGAGCTGTCTTGGTTTTCATCCTACTTGGATTAATTGGGTTAAAGCATGCATCTCAACAGTATCTTTCTCTGTAATGATCAATGTAGAACCTTGTGGCTACTTTCATCCTTTTAGGGGACTAAGACAAGGTAACTCACTTTCTCCTTTCTTGTTCATAATTGGTAGTGAAGTGCTCTCTAGACTAATCACTAGGGAGGAGCATCTTGGAAACATCAAAGGCATTAAAATTAGTCGAGATGGGTCTTACCTCACCCACCTCCTCTTTGCTGATGATCTAATTCTTCGGCCAGCTTCTGTTATGAATGCAAATTCTTATCTCAAATGCCTTAACAATTACTCTTCTTGGTCTGTTAAAAAATTAAAGAGGATAAATCATCTATCCAGTTCAGTAAAATTCTTTCTCCTTCAATAATTAGAGTTGTCAAAGCAGTAATGAACTTCAAAGTTCCCTCCTCTAGGATTAAATACCTAGGCCTTCAGTTGAATTTTGACAGGTCCAATAGCAGCTATTTCGAAGAAGGGATAAAATTCAAAGGAAATTGGTAGGATGCAAAGCCAAGCTTTTATCCCAAGCTGTTATAACTACTTTGATCAGATCAATAGCGAGCTCTATTCCTGTCTACATGATGTCTAGTATTCTGATTCCAAAAACCATTGCGAGAAAAATTGATAACTCCTTTATGAAATTTTGGTGGGGGTTTGATCCAAAAAAAATCTCACAACTTCACTCCTAAGTCTTGGATCTCAATCTGCAAGCCTAAGTCAATGAGAGGTCTAGGTCTGAGACTCATTTCTCATGTCAACAAAGCTCTTCTGTGCAAATTAGGATGGACCCTACTCAAATAACAGAACTTGTCTATGGAAAACAATCATTTCTAAGAAATACTTGAATAGTGCTTCATGGCTAGATATTCCTATAAAACAAAGTGATTCTAGGTTTTGGAAAGGGCTGTCAAAACAAAGAGATTTTCTAGCCTCTAGCTTCTGTATGCAGATTAATAATAGAACAAGCACAAATGTCTGAAAATATCCTTGGATTCCCACATTGTCCCCTCCCTTTCCAATCCCATCATCTCTGCTCAATATCGCTGACCCCCAGCTAAGAGTCTCTGAATTAATTTTAGAAGAACCTAGTAGATGGAATACTCTACTCTTCCAAACTCTGTTTTCTCAGGACATTGTCAAGGAGATCGAAAAAATTCCTCTTGTCCAATACTAATTTCACAATATTAGGGACAGTCTGAGATGGTTGTATCATTCTAATGGCAAATTCTCAGTAAAATCTGCATATGCTGCTCTGATAGGCCAACCCAATAGCCATAGCAATCTTCATTCTTCGTCAATATGGAAGAAACTCTGGTCTTTGCATATACAAGATCGACTTAAACTCTTTCTATGGAAAGTGGTAAACAACATTCTTCCTACTCGATCCTTGTTAAAAACTTTGCATACCTTTTGATGAAGACCAGGTGCTCTGTCCCATTTGCCAAAGAGCAGAGGAAACAACATTTGTTTTTGAATTGTCGCTATTCTAAGATCCTATGGAGGCAATCACCTTGGCCCTTGGATATCACTAACATAGTAGGGCAAGATATCACTAGTTGGATTCTAGCAATCCTAAACCCTATCACCAATCTACACATTTCTGCACAGGACTCAAAAATTCCAACTGTTTGTTGTTATAGCAATGGATAGTCTCTGGTTTTATAGAAACCAAATCATTCATGAATCCCAAAATGTACCTATTGGCCTTTTTGCACCTAAAGTCATCAAAGCTTATAAGGAACACAACAAAGCTTGGGAATGGAAAATACTAAGTAGTGGCCTCAGATGGTACCCCCCTCCGTTGGAACATTACTCAATCTAATTTGATGAGTGAGGTCAACAGGAAGCACGTCAGCAACAATATGTAGGGATCATAATAGAACAATTGTGTACAGAGTAACAGAGTTTACGAGCAACTGCAATCCAAACCAGGGTGAGACATTAGCAGCCTTCATAGGAGTAAAGGAAGCATCTTCAAAGAACCTCAAGAAGATAATCATAGAAGGAGATTCCCAGGTGGTGATAACAACCTTGACACAACCACAACACAATTCAGAATGGATCACAAAAGGAACAATAAGAGATATAAAAATATTACTACAAAGATCTGAAAGCTGGGAAGCAGTAAAGATACATCGGTCCCAAAAATCGGTCCACACATTCTAGTGCGCAATGGGCATCTTCAATTTGTATGGTAGCATATCCTGATCAAAATTCCACCATGTCTTTTGGATTTTCACAGTAGCAAAGATCCAGCTTCATAGTTTCTTATTAGCTAGTATGTAGTAGCTAGCTAATATGTATTTACAATTTCAGTCTATCTGTACTAGGGACGGGACATTTTATCAATGAAGTTTACTTTTTGGAAGGGAAAAAAAAAAAGGAAAATCCCACAAAGAACATCACTATCAGATTGTCAAGGTCCCATTATCAATGTGATATGCGAACGTTTAACATCAAACGGACATGATACTTAAAACAAATGTTAGTAAAACTTATTTTATTTTGGAAAATAATCTTAGCAACAGTGATAAAAGAACACTGCGTGGCGAAGAGGTTCCCATAAATAACTCTGACCTCAAGCACCTACCATCTAATTGTTGAATGAGCTTCTAGCTGTGTCTGAAAGGATTAATAAAAGAGAGAGAGAGAAAGAAAAAGCCTCATAAAACAGCTTCATTGAAACAAAAGAAGCCAAGGATGGAAAAGAAGAACAAAAGGAGGGAAAGAAAGCAGGGTTATATTCTTCAAATACACTCAAATATGTTTATTCGTTTTTTATTCAAACATGTTCACAATATGAAATATACGTATGGCCTAAGGGAATGCAAAGAATTGAGGTATGTGAATATTCAATGTGCTTGAAATGGCTGAGTTCTACTCCGGCAACTATAAACAACACACTGCTTGAAAATTGAGGTTGTTAATGAAATGATAACATCTGATAAAAGAAATAAACTTGGGCATACACATTTGACGGTTGAAGGAGCAAGGTTATGGGGCCTTCATTGAAGAATTTGACTACCATAATTGGCATTAAACTTTTCGTAACGATGAGCATGCAGATGAGCAGATGGTCTGGTGTTCCTTAAAGCTGTCTCTATGTCTTCATGTCTGATTGGTCCCACTTTAGGCAACTCTGCAAGTCATAAATTGATCCTTCAGTTCCAAATGACATTTATAGAATAGGTAAAAGATCCAGATGTTCAAGAAAAGAGAATTAAAGAACAAATGAAATTAAACATGTCTTGTGTGTAGATGTTTTATCCAGGTTTATAAAAAGAGAGAAAGGTTATACCATGTAGAGTCACAATACTCATGAATAGGGAATCTTAAAACCTTAGATGTAATGGCTTTGAATTTCTAAATATTTGTGTCCAATAACTTAATAAAATAATACCCATTACAGCAAAAAGAAAAATAATTGTGTAAGACAACATTGATGGTAGTTGAACTCGGATGTCTAACTTTCTTTGCTTACAAAGTAATTAATAATGAATAATTTCATAAGCTTATCCTTTGCTGTTTAGGTTGCTCTCTTGGAAGTGTCAAACAGTTCAATAACATTGGGTTCACATCTTTCAAGACTCCCAAAAATGTAGAAAGGATATTGAAGCAATCCCTTTATTTTGTTGCCTTCAGTTCATGGAAATCCAGATGCCTAACATCAGTTTGGGTGAAATAAGATAAAAATCATACAAGATTCCCTAGAATGAAGAGCAGGTGGAAAATTCACATTCCCATGAATCTAGTTAAGCTCGTATGAACAGCACATCATCAGGTGCTAGCACCATTGCACATCTAGGCATTTAAATTCCCGAACATCAAATTCCAGGAATCAGGATGTTGGGTAAGAATTTAGATCTCCCAAATCAAATGCCACATGAAAAGATGTTTGGATGATTCGACACAATCTATCCTAGTTCTGAAGTTTGGAAAACCCAAAAAATAAGCCTAGAAAGCTATTGATACACAAGTGGGAGGTCCCACCCAAATATGCCACCAGAAAAGCTCAAGAAACAAGAAAGACAGAAAGACAATAAAAGACGTTCATGATAGAGATTTATTAACTGTTATGTAAAGACTAGATTGATGGGGGAAAAAGAGTTAGATTTTGTTGAACACAAGTATCAGTTAGTAAGAGATGCTCTCTCATTCTGCTTAGTAAAATTTGATAGATTCTGGCATACTTTCACTCTGGTTTGGTCCCACATAAAGTTTAAAGCATTCACGTCATAACTCAGCACTGATCCCAGTTATGAGGGACTCTGGGAGCAGTGTAGATCGGATATTGGTTCTATCCTTTAAAATTTTTGCATGAATTGGTGACTCAAGCCATGAACCTGTGGATTTTAAGCCTGACAGCCCAAGACTTCTAGTATTACATAAATAATGATCCCTTATCAAAGATTAAGAGCATCAGGGAACAAAAGCAACTCAGAAATAAAATTCAGAAGGAAAAATTAAAAACAAAAGCACATGGGAAAATATTATCTGGCAGGAGAAGATGTCTGACTATTAGCATGTAGAAGTGGACTTTTAGCCACAGTAATATGCTCTCTTTATTATTATTATTATTTTGATTAGTAAAATAAACACAGTAATATGTTTCTTGAGTGTAGGAAATCGTCAATGAGGTGATAAGGCAGAGAGCATTCCTTAGCCAGTTTATTCTAGAATGCACCTGAAGAGTAGTATATAATGTATAATGTGCCCACATGATGCTCTACACATTCTTTTGCAAGTTTACAAATAAAACCATAAGAAATTTATGTACTCATCTTGTGTTCCTTGTATCAGACATTTTTATAACTGTAAAAAGTGCAAAAAGTTTGGAAGTCACATACCATCCTCAGGCACCAATTCCTGTCTCTCTTCAAGGAGTGCCATTAAACGTCTAAGGGGCTGCATTGCGGCCTCTTTGCACAGTAACCGAATATCTGAACCTGAATAACCTTCTGTCCTTTCAACCAATAAATCATAAGGAAGCTTCTCCTCATCAGGCTGTGATGGCAGGAGTTCGTCAAACATGGCTCTTCTTGCTTCTGGCTCTGGAAGAGGCACTAGGATCTTATTTATCGTGGTCAAAGGATAACCACTTAACTAATAACAGAGAAACCCTGAACTTTAGTTGCTAGATCTAGTTATTTTTCATCTAACGTAAAACAATCATGACATCATACTTAACCTCTTTTTTTGTGGGAGGAGGTGGCAATTGATCCAAGTACCATTGCCAAACACAATGAGAAGAGGAGTCAAGAGGAGAGAGATGATGTACAACAACCTCAAGGCCTTTCAAAACGTATTTCTTTAATTATTATAAAAAACCAAAAGTGAAGCATAATCATAACCACTGCCAAAAGCAGAATGACTGAAATATCTTGGTTTTTCAATGTCAAATTGTATAGATTTTTCTTTTCTGCTTGATGGTAAGAAGACCTTCAACTGACCAGCAGTCAACTAGCTCCCACTTCAAATTTGAACCAAAAACCTGATTTTGTTACTTATAGAATAGGTTATGCAATAATAGCAGCATAAATTTAGGAACTCCAAGAGTATGATAATATGGAAACAATTAAGACTCTTGCATAATAAATATAGTTCACCATTATAGCCAAAATTACACAAATAGCCACTAGAACGCTATAACAACTTAACCTATTCCTTTCTTCCTATTGCATATAATTGGAGTGGATTTTCAAAAGGATACTCGCTTCTCAAGACGCCGGAGCATCGCTGCATCTAGTTCCCAGGGAAGATTTGTCGCCGCCAAAACAAAAACAAGCTCATCTGTCCGGGTTAAACCATCCATCTGCAATCTAATCCGGGTGATCAGTTTTTGAGAAAGCAGAAAAAGATGAAACATTATATTCCACAAGCAAATAAGGCCTCATTTGGATGTTGAGATGATATGAGATTGGATGAAAAATCTGTTAATATTAGTGAAATAGTTTGTGAATGGTGATAAAATGGTTTGACTTAAGATATTTTATGGGGTTTTGGGAAAGGAGAGAGACAAAGTTGAATAAAAATATTATAACGTTAAAATATTGTTAGAATATAATTTTTGATATTATTTTTGTTTTGGGATTTGAAAAAGTTTAATTATTTTTTGTCTTTTGTTTGAAAGTTTGAAAAAGTTATAATGATTAGGTAAATGATTAGATAAAAAAGTTGAATATTTGAAATTGAAAAATGTTTGTGTTTGAGTGATGTTTGGATATTGAGATGAGATGAGATTTATTTGAGGTACTGAGTTATCACAAACTGGAGCCAAAAATCAAAATTATGAATGGAGATTGACACAAGGACACAGGTGCCAATTCAGGATGTGACAACATCAAAATAAACGAAAGAAAGTTGAGTTGCTGCTGCTTGGATCTGCCATGCATGTTAGTAATTTGACACAATAATAAACCGTCCTTGTTACATATTGTTCAACAGCTATAATTGTAATTACTTGGACAAAGATGGCTGATAACTAAAACTTTCATCCTAAAATAATGCTCAATAGATATGCATCAAACAAGAAGATTCATCATCCAACATCCTTTTGAAATATCTAGAAATTCTTTTATGTTTATGAGCCACATATGTTTGCATCTAAATGTCCAGTGACACATAAAGCAGATCATTTTAATACATCACCTGTATGAGCAGTTCAGTCTTCAATCGCCTACTTGCCTCATGCTCACTACGTCCTTCACCACGATGACTAATAATAGCATCTATTTCATCAATAAATATAGTTGATGGTGCATGGTGCCTCGCAAGATCAAATAACACCTTAACTAACTTCTCTGAGTCACCTGTAATTTCATACAACCATTTTGCAATTCATTTGCTGAATCACGCTGATAAAAAGGAAAAATGTACATCAGGAAGGGAAATTAGTGGATTGCTAAAAATAATAAAAACATCCGCCGTGGTATAAATACACAATGAGAAGGGCCCCACATCTTAATGATGAGGTTCCACCACTTTCTTATGAAATATAGCGGGCAAATATAGAACCACCCACCTTTTGAACTAAGAAAACCTTACGTAAAATTTGATATGGGAGAGGTGCCTCGCCACATGGTGAGCCGCAAGAGCGGGGCATATCTCCCCATCCTTGGCGTGCAACACAATGTTGCGAGCCGCAGGGGGGAGATATCTCCACCACGAGGGAGGGGATATCCACCTCGCTGGCAGCCAGCCTCACAGGCTGCGGCTGGGAGTAATTATTAGGTGTTTAGGAGGCATGGAGACATGATACTCCCATGCTATCATAGGATGACATGTCGATTAAAATTAGTGCTTATATAAGCAATTTTAATTACATGACGTACAATGATAGGATGGGAGTACCACCACATCTGTGTTCCGGGAGTACCTACTAATTTTCTTGCAGCTGGAGGAGACCCCTCTTGGCTCATATTGGCTGCAGCTAGAGAGGCAGATCTCCCCCGACAGCCATGTTGCCATGATGGGGAGGTGGATTTCCCCCCTCCCCCCCGGGTGCACCTAGTGAGGGAGATCCCTTCCACCACAAATCTGCAGATCGGGACAGCCATGTTGCCATGACGGAGGGGTGGATCCCCCACTGCTCCTATTGAGGGAGATCCATGAATGGCTGCCAGAGATCTCCCTGCTGTGTGGGCAGAAGATTCCCATGCATGGTGGGTTAGACCACCCACAGCAACCACAGGTGGTGGAGATCCTCAACCCTCTAAAAAAACTCTCCTTTTCAAAAGCCCCGCCTAAAAATAACTTAAAACAAAAATGAAATACTCCCAAATAAATCACCCCAAAACACATTTCACAGTGCCAACGTCCCAAAAACACCCCAAAACACCAAAAGTTTTCTAGAAAACAGTTAGCAAATGGACCCATATGTTCCCATTATAGTTCACATTCTTTAGTTGAAACTAACTAGCTCAAGCATTTTACAACTGACTTAATCTTATCGTTGTTAAACATAGTTTGCTGCTCCTTTTTCTAAGTCACATATTTTATGGAATACTCTGTCCAAATAGTTCTTTCATATGATAATCTTGTTTGTACGTTTTCAAAACCAATGCACAGAAAGAAACATGGAATTAACCACAGCAAAAACCAAGAAAAAAAGTGCTAGACACTGGCATACCACGCCATTTGCTGACAACAGAAGATGCTGAAATATTGAAAAATGTGGTGTTGCACTCTGTTGCAACAGCCTTTGCAAGCATTGTCTGCAGCAACACAATGTGGTGATTCATTAAAGTTCTAGAATATTAATCATTAAAATAGCGAGACCAAAGATGTCATATTTGGCAAACCATTTCAAGTAATAATAATAATAAAATAAAATAAAAGAAGAAAAGAAAAGAAAAGCAAAGCTATCACCCCTAAATTCCAAGGATGTTGATATTGGCAAGCCGATTTACAGATCATTGCACTTGATTTAATTAACTTAATATCTCAGAAATGATAACAAGGACTTAGAATATTTGGTTAAACTTTTGGACGATTTTTTGCACCGTTACTTAATATTTACATATTTTTTATAGACAGCTCATCTTTTGCTGTAGAGTACTGTCTCTGCTGAGTAATGATTTATATGGAAGCAAGAAAGTTAAAAGGGAACCATGAGGAAGAGAAGGGGGAAGCAAGGGGTGGGGACA
This sequence comes from Pterocarya stenoptera, assembly GCA_003123785.1. Classification (NCBI taxonomy): domain Eukaryota; kingdom Viridiplantae; phylum Streptophyta; class Magnoliopsida; order Fagales; family Juglandaceae; genus Pterocarya; species Pterocarya stenoptera. The sequence continues at coordinate 71,638 of QEOT01123695.1, forward strand.
AAATGAAAGCTGGACTTTACACAAGAATTCGAGGGAAAAAGGAGAGAATAAATGCTCCCCCCCCCAACTCTCTTCCAAGACAGAAGGAAAAGAAGGGTGAGAAGGTGAGAAGTACCACCTCAGTGAAACATCAGTATGAAGACAAGTACAAAAGAAGTCCAAATAGCATCATTCTCTAGGGTAAGGGAATAAAAAAAAAAAAACAGCACACTTAATTAAATAAAATTTCAAATAAAATAAAGTAAATAAAAGAAAATTTACAAACCTTTCCCGTCCCTGGAGGACCAAAAAGGAGAATACCTTTCCATGGTGATAGAAGACCAGTAAAGTACCTCAAAAATTGAAAAGCTTGTTTTAACTTGGGGAACATAATTAACTTCTTATGATATTATGATCTACAAGATGTTCACAAACAAGACATACTTGGGATATTTTATTGGCATAACAACTGCCTCCTTAAGTAAATGTTTGGCATTCTCTAACCCCTTGATGCTTTCCCAGCAAACATCTGGACTCCCACGGATAATATCTCTGCACAAGAAGTAATAAAGATAGTATGTGTGATTTAAAATTCCAACATCTAACTAAAACATCTTTGGCCAGCCAGATGGTGTGCGGATGAAATAATAGTAACAGGTATTGCCTCGTAATTTTCTGTTTGCAATTACCTACTTAAACTTTCTGCCAGGGTACGCATTTCTGCAGACTCAAATGGAGGGAGAAGAGACTTCTGCCTGAAAAGGTGAATGTAAAATGTTAATAGGTTATATAAAAATTCAAAAAATAATTATTCCATCATATTCAATTTTCAGATTCAGAAAATCATGTGTTAACTGAACATATATCAAAAGAGTAAGTTTTACAAAGTAATGCTCCAATAACCCTAGGCTGCAGTTTTAGGCCTTGTTTGGATGTTGAGATGAAATGAAAAATTTGTGAATAGTAGTGAATGGTTTGTGAATAGTAGTAAAATAATTTAAGTTAAGATATTTTATAGGGTTTTGGGAAAGGAGAGAGAAAAAGTTTAATAAAAATATTCTTAAGTTAAAATATTGTTAGAATATAATTTCTTCATATTATTTTTGTTTCAGGATTTGAAAAAGTTGAATTGTTTTTTGTGTTTTGTTTGGAAGTTTGGGAAAGTTGTAATGATTAGGTAATGATTAGATGAAAAAATTGAAAAATTGAAATTGAAAAGTGTTTGTGTTTGTGTTTGAGTGATGTTTGGATATCAAGGGCCTTAGACCATCTATAGGCTATTTGCAGAGGATTTCTTTCCCTTGTTTAGTACCATCAAGAGAATAAATTGTTAGTATCATCAAGAAAATTAAGAATGAATCGAGTTGATAATTCAGCACCCTCAAACCACTTTTGACCAACTTCCAGTGTTTTTTTTTTTTTTTTATAGGCAATGATTAAAACTTCCAGTGTTTTAATCAATGCCAACCAATGTATTACTCACAAAAGATCAATATGTGATACCTGGGTGATATAAATACAGTAGGAAAGGAAGGGCTCACAACTTTTTCAAGTTCTTATAGAGTAAGATCCCAAATGCAATCCGAGGAACTCCCCTACCATGGCTGCCCGGTGGAAAAAAGGGGGAAAACTCCATAATATGTAGTGGTTTTCATAGCCAGTTATTAATGAAGTTATTTGAAGTTAAGTACGTAGATCATAGGTGCTCAATACTGGCAGAAGCACACAATGTCACAAATGCTTACAAGATCACTTATGCCAATGAAGAGACGCTCAAGAAGAAAAACTCCTGAGATAGGGAAGGTTGACTCAACATTGTTGATAACTGCCTTTAGCGCACTCTTAAAGCAAACCAATGGAGACATTAAACAAAACAAAAAACAAAACTGCATGAAATAAAGAAGCAAGGAATCATACGGTCTCTCATCAGTTTGATTAGACAAAATTCCATTTGTATGTGTCGAGCTCAGCGCCTGAAAACAAATAACTGAGTTAATTAAGTCCTGAAAAAGCCATACTATTATAAATTCCCCATAGGATGTATCAAATGCACCACCTGGCCCCGGAACTGTTCAAATATGGCCATGTCAGATGTATTATTCACATGAGCGTTTCCATTTGACGTCACAGCCGAAGAACTCACATTACTGGAAGGCTTATCAGCTGTTGGGCCATTCGCTGACTCCGGCAACCTCTTTCTACCGAACTTGGCATCATAAAACATTTTAAAATCCTATAGATACACATAATAGGTCTGATAAATGCACAATGCAAAGGTCTCAGTAAAATCCTATCCCTTAAAATTTTTTTGTCATAATTCCTAGATTAATCTGGAATTATAAGACAGTGATGAGCGGAATCCAAATATACCTACTCAAACATTTCTAAAACGGATAGGAAATATACTATAAATTCTGAATTTGATCAATGCAGATAAAAAAGCAAGATAGATTGATTTTACTTTTGGATGCTGAGAGATTTTGAGGAAAAAGAAGGAAACAAATGTTCTCCAAAAACTAACTGCTCCTTTCGGTTATTTTGATTCGTTTAAAAGAAAATGAAAAGGAAGTGAAAAAGTGAGACACGAATCAACCGAGAGTTGTGCTAAGCAAGTGAAGCTCCTAGTTCCGTGAAGTAGCGAAGAATATCAAATACGAGATTCAGAATATCCAATTTTGTTTTCGGTTTTTCCGTAGTTATCTCCGCAAGCTGAGAGAGAGAGAGAGAGAGAGAGAGAGTACCGCAAATGACCATCGAGTGAGTGAAGGTTCGTCGGCCATGGAGTTAGATTTGAATCTGCGAGAGAACAAAACAGAAAGCTTTCTGAAATTCTCTCTGCTCTGTTTGTGGCGTGTTGCTAGCGCATAAACAAGTAGAAAGAAGAGGAAACAGGGGGACAAGCCTTGTACGTGATAGGAAAGGGAATAACAAGAAGCGAGAGAGAGAGGGAGAGAGAGAAGAAAAACGCGGTCCAGATGAGTTGGAAATTGGAATGCTGGGACTTGAGGACTATGGAGTGACTAGTGAGGACCGAGGGCGTGGACCAAACCACGTCGGACTAAGGACTTGTCGTTTCAATTTTATATAGATTTTTTTCTAGAGAAACTATATGTAATTATACATTTGGCAAGGATCGCAAAATTCTTTTAAAAAAAAAATCAAAACGGAATCTAAATAAATAAAAAATTATCTTTTTAATAATGAATCTTATTCTTTTTTAAAATAATTATACATTCCATGACTATATATAGCATTACCTCTTTTTCTAAATATTTTTTTTATTTCTTAATGTTTTTTTTTCTCATTATCTTTTCTTTTAATCCAAAATATAGAATTTGCAATATTACATTATATTTAAAATAATATTAAATGCAGTCCTACAATATGCAAATTCCACGCACTACTTTTGAAAAATAAATAAAATCTACTATTAAAAAATTTATTTTTCATATGAATCTCATATTTATCTAATTTTTTTAAAGAATGTGTGCTGAACTTGCATACTCTAATATTGTAAATATTATTTCTCTTATATTTATACGTGGAAAAATGATGAAGACACGTTAGTTTTATAATTTCTTTACAATTCTATTTTATAAAAACACCTTCATTAAAAAAAAAAACTGTAAAAAAGTTGTAAAAGAAATGTCTCTCTATAGATACTCTTATATGTATAGATCATAAAAGGCTTTAATTAATGTCAAATATCACAATAAATATAGATCTAATAGAAATTATGAATGTCTACAACACATTAGTTTGATTAAAAAAAAAGAAAAAAAAA
>QEOT01123696.1:0-44284 GCA_003123785.1 Pterocarya stenoptera
TATTAATATATTGATATTAAATATATATAGTTATAGACTTATAGTGATTAGTTATTATGAATTATGATCAGTATAACTATATAATAATATTAGTATAAAGTATTAGACTATTAATAATATAATATAGCTATATATTAGTAATATTAGTATAAGTGTAACTGTATAACTATAGTCTATACTTAATTATAATATGGTATAATTATATATTAGTTAGTGATAGGATTACGTTAGATGAAAATTATATAATTAATTATATATATTTTTTAAGGTTCGATTTGGTTCGGTCCGGTCTGAAAAACACGTGGACCGTGGACCGGACCAAATGAATTCGGTTCTATAAAATTCAGATCATGGACAGGACCGAATGAACTCAGTCCAGTCCAGTCAGTTCTTTTGGTCCAGACCGCTTGATAAACACCCCTAGTGGAGATCAATGATTCTCATGCACAAATAACAATAGAGATACATCCAGTGTGCCAAAATTGCCCATTAATGGGTTGGATTTTCCAATGAGAAATATTTTATTCACAAAAAGATTTAATTTTATAAAATAAACTTGTAAACTTGTATCGCTTGATGTGGTACGTCAGATTGTAAATTTATTTTTATTATAAAATATATATAACGAATCACATGAATTCATCATATTGCAAATTTAGTTACCTTTGCATGAAAGGAGTACTGGTAAAAATTTCATGAGGTATTCTAATTATAGGTTGTCGCAAAAAATCATCTATATTAGCTTTAAGTCTTAAAAAGATATTTAGTTTGTCGCTAGCTAGATTTTTAAAAGTTCCAAAATGTCGTTTTCTAGTCTCGTTTGCTTTTAAAATTAAAATCCAAAATTTTCAAAATTTTGAAAACTTATCGTCTTATTATTAAATTTTCTCTATTTTTCACACAAAATAAAATAAACAATTCAATTTTTTTAAATCTTAAAATAAAAATAATATTAAAAAAATATATTCTAACAATATTTTAAATATATATAATGAAATATATATTATCTGACCAATAATTACTAAAATATTAGACATTTTAAGACGTCTTGAATTTAATAGTTAAGTAAATTGAGAGATTATATAAGTATATAATGAACAAATATTAAGGTATTTCATTTGCAATGATATTAATTAAGGTCCTTATCAGGGGTACTCGAATCCCGGCCCCCACATGCAACTGGGCTACATATATGCCACCGAATTTATCTAGAAGCCCCCTCCTCCGGTCTAATCAATTCTTGATTAAAGTATTGGGCCTTTAAATTTTGATTCAAATCCTTCTTTTTTCAACCGGAGTTGTTTTCATTGGACCCGTGGTAATCGTGTCATGTACCGAAAGTAGTATCGTTTTTTGGACATGGCCAGAGGGGTCAAAATCTCGAATATAGTTGATTGACCATTTAACGTTACATGTTAACGTTTCTGTTGAATAACTCATGTCTTTTAAAACTGATTTTTTTTTTTTTTTTTTTTTTTTTTAAAGTTTTGAAATTTTTTTTAAATTGAACTGCTCAAAACCCCATGGATCGGAGGAAGTAGGTAAAGCTGGTGCCTGCGAGCGGCCAAGTCAACGATTACGGCAGTGACTTCAACAGCTTGTCCGGTCGTTGATCACACTTGCGACCGTTAATCGTCTTTAATAATTGAATTCGGCATGCATGTGATTTTTATATCAAGATTTGAAAATATACAATAACGAGGTGAGATGAAATAAAAATGAGATTTTAGTCTTTATCTTTAAAGATAACCTAATTATCAGATTTATATGAAAAATCTATATTTAAACAATATATTTCTTTCTTTTTCAAAAAAGAATGTGTCAGATTTACGCATCATTATAATTACTCAAAAAATATATTTAACTAAACACCAAGATATAGAGGTACGTACTCATGATAATTTTATATTCACTCTCACAGTATATAATTATATAAGAATAAAAGCAAGCAAACATCTATCAAATATGAAATATATAGATCGACCGGAGATGAAATAAAAGAAATAAGATATTACTGATCAAAACGAACAGGCTGATCATCAAGTTTTCACTTGCACTTCAAATATCGGAGCTCATAAGGTGAAACTGCAATATTGATAGTCATCGAGCAATTCATTTCGGCGGACTTCTTCTTCTTCATCACAAACATCAATTCCACTTTCCCGCTGAGCTTGGCCTGGATTGTCAGCGTCAAGTTCCCGCCACTCAACGAACTTCCAAGATTCGAAGTGCTTTGCAGGTCCTTCGAATTCACATTAAAAGTAACGCTTTCTTTCTTAGTCGAAAGCATCCCAGCCTTTCCCTTAGGAATACTAACCTCACCCACCTTCACGCCGTCGTACATGAACGTGGCAATGGCGCTGTCATACTTGTAGGGACCGAAGTTGGTGTTCTTAACCCTAACTTGGGTTGTGAAGCTTATGTTAAAGGAAGGCGATGGTTCAGTGCTAGTGCTCCCGTTCTGGTACGTCACAGCCGTGCCCAACCTCACCTTTGGGGTCTTAACTTTCAACACAGTGACGGAAAAGACAGCGATGACTATGGCCTGAAACACAACAAATATAGCAATATATATGGCCAACTTGATCCTTTTCTTCCGGCGGAGCTCATCGGGATTCAAGGTCGCCGATTCTTCATCGCTTCTGGGGTATCCATTTGCTGGTGCCAAGGGATAGGCAGGCTGGTGATTTGTCTTGTCGGCCATTTTGCTTGATTTGCTACTTCGAAAAGTGAAAAGAAATGAACTCTTCGAATTATATATATGATCTCTTTGATCTTTTGGCTTGCTCAGGATGAGAACTGGATGGAAGAGATGTTTGTGGTTGTGGTGGGAGAGATATGTGCTATATATATAAAGGTTTACATAAAATAATTTTATAGTGTTTGACGGAATAAATAATGGGGTAGGGCTTCGTGGAAAATGGGATCAGTACACTTGACTGGGAAATGTTAAATTAATCGGTATGTCGCAATCAAACGCGCCTGAGGAGTTGGAATTTTTGGGCTTCTAGAGGCCGGATATTGATTATTATAAGTAATGTCCTATAGTTTACTTTCGTGATACTTGCATATAATATGCGCACCTTTTTCTGTATTGATATTTTTAATAAATAATGCTAGTTGTATCGATAAAAATGATTAATTAAATTTTTAATTTTTATTTTTTATTTAATAGTTAAGGAAGTGATACTATTAGTGAATTAGTATTTTTTAAATATTTGAATATGTATAAAAAAAAATATTAAAAGAAAAAAAAAATAAAATAAAAAAAACATATTTGCACTAGTCCGTTGTTTTTCTCGGTTAAATCTCTCTGTCCGAGTGGCACGGTCCAATATCTAAAGTTCTATCCGACGTTGAACAAATAAACTTGATCCATATATATATATATATATATATATCACGGTTTTAGACGAGAGCATGATATATATCACGGTTTTTCCCTTGAAAAAGAAAAGGGATTCGAGACTTGATTCATCATGTGATCGTAGATCTTATCGAGAATTTATGAGATAATAAAAATTAAAGGTACTATATATATAGTGTTGGTAAATAATATGTGAAAGAAAAATTCGATTTATAAACTGGTAATGTGGATAATCTATTTAGTAAAATGTTAATATGATATGATTTTATTTGGAAGAAAAATTTTAAATTTTAAAATTTATTATTTAAATTATGTGAATTATGTACTCTGCATACCAGTTTAAGAATATAATAATTTTATGTTAGAAAATCATTCTATCCATCTTAAAAATCAATGTCATTCTATCTATCTTAAGAGATGAAATATACATATAATTTACTTGCTCTAGAATCCTAATTAACTTGAAGTTAAAATGAGTGGAATTTTATAACAATCGTGAAAGCGAAGTTTCGGGCATCCACCGTCGTTGACTGGTGCACATGACAAACGATAAAAAGAGCAAAGATCAGTACCCCACGACACCATCCATCAATTCATAAATATATACGTACAATCCATCAATTGGCAGGTTTGGATATCAAAGGTTTGATATCTAAGACAACTTTGATATGATATCGACAAAATATAAAATTTTGAGTAATGCTATACAACCTCTTTAATCTCTACACACTATATTTTTTTAAATTTTAATATTTTTTAATATTTAAATTTTTTTTTGAGTTTATTCTTTTTAAACTGATTTAATTTTTCTATTCATTATTCATTTATTAAATATTTAATAATAATAAAAAAAATGTAGTGTGTGGAGGTTGTGTGAATAGTAAGAGGTTGAGTAGATTTTTTCTAAAATTTTTATCTCATCTCATTTCATCATTATATATTTTTTAAATTTTCATATAAAATATAATAAACAATTCAATTTTTTCAAATCTCAAAACACTAATAATATTAAAAAATAATATTTTAAATTTTTATCTAAAACTAAAAATTATCATCTCACACTCCAAATCTACCAGAATGTTCTCCCCTCAACCAATGTAACTGGCCTGCACGGCCAAGCAATTATTTCTTTTTATTTTCTTTTTCTTTTTCAGACATTTTTATTTCTGTATTTTTTTAAACCTATATATTAGGATTATAATTTTAATGCTTATAAGAAAAAAGAAGTATAATTTTAAGAGGCACCACTAATTTATCAATGTTTAATTTTAAGATCGTGACATGAATATTTTCTCAGGCTGATACGCTACCCATAGAAACCGATGGAAGATGCTAGCTAGCTAGCGGGCAATAGAAGCAACAGACATTGATTTGATTTTTTAGCTGCAAGCAGAGCAGGCGAGGTGTTCTTTTCCTTTCTTTTTTCCCCTAAGCAGATCAAGGTTTTCTTGTCTACAGACTACACCCTTTAGCATGCAGTGCAGCAGTATACTTCCTCAACAGGCGAGCTTCCACAACAATCATGCTTGTAATTCCCTACAATAATTCTGATCAGCCACGCCCCAAGAGAGTGCATTGTTAGGTTGATCACGTACGCTCCTTTTGGATACTAGTGTATCTTAGATAATTTATAAATAATAGTCATATTAAGAATAATAGTGAAATAGTAGTATCAGAATATTGAAAACAGTTGTATTCTCAAACAGATTCTCAGTCTACCATGATCATCATGTACATGTTTTTTTAATAAAAAATATCTCCAATGGATTTTTTTATTTTTTAAATTACTTATCAAGATAGATAGGAAATTAATTGATTTTTATTTGGGCAATGCTCGGGTGCTAACCAAATGTGCACCCCAAATATGCACACCAATACAAATGGCTTTTTTTTTTTAAGCATTTTTTAAACATCCTAATAATCATTAAGAAATTAAAAAAAAAAATACAAATTCACTAATAGCTAGTCACTTTGTATCATTAAGAAAAGAAAAAAAAAATTATATATATATGAGTGGGCATATTTGGTAGATATATTTGAGAGTCATACTATCATTTCCTTTTTTATTTTCTAAATTATTTATCAAGGCAGACATGAAATTTGATAGAAGCGATCGAGTTGTCTATAAGCTATATGGATTTAATTACCGATGCATGAATTATAAGTAAATGGCGGCGAAAACCATAGGTTATCTATATATGCATATAATTATATAACCAACTATATATCTAATTACAAATTAAACCGAAGAGCCACCTATAGAGAGAAATTAAGGGAGGGCCGGCGAAGGATAAAGTGGTCGGAAGATCAAGGCTTGCAAGAAAATAGTAACGATAATAACCATAACAAATTCAACATACATGAGAACCTTCCTCCTCGAAAAGTAGTAATAAGTTTGTCTTACAATAATTAAAATTCAAGCTAGCAGCAAGTGCCAAAACATGTTATTCACAATCTATGAAATCTCTCGACCGTTTTAACCTTTAATTATTAGGTTATTGGGAAAGTTCCTCGACCACATCACATTTTGGTGAAAAGGTGTTAACGGGAGATCCTTCGACCGTTTTAACATTTAATTATTAAGCTAGTGGGAGAGTCCCTCAATTACGTCACATTTTGACGAGAATATGTTAACGGAAGATCTCTCGACTGTTTTACCTTTAAGTATTAGGCTAGTGGGAAAGTCTCTCAACCACGTCACATTTTGACAAGAAGGTGTTAACGGGAGATCCCTCTACCATTTTACCTTTGAATTTGAGGCTAGTGGGAGAGTTCATTGACCATGCCACCTTTAGGCGAGAAGGTGTTAACGAGAGATCTATCGACCATTTTAACCTTCAATTATTAGGCTAGTGAGAGAGTCCTTCGACCACGTAACCTTTTGGTGAGAAGGTGTTAATGGGAGATACCTCAACCATTTTAACGTTTAATTATTAGGCTAGTGGGAGAGTCCATCGACCACGTCACCTTTTGGCGAGAATGTGTTAATAGGAGATCCCTCGACTGTTTTACCTTTAAGTATTAGGTTAGTAGGAGAGTTCATCGACCACGTCACCTTTTGGCGAGAAGGTGTTAACGGGAGATCGCTTGACCGTCTTACCTTTGAATTTGAGACTATTGGGAGAGTTCCTCGACCACGTTGCCTTCAGTAGAGAAATCCCTTATTTTGGGTTGTCACAAAAATTAACAAGTAAATATGAAACAAAAATTTTAGAACACCGCCATTTATTATTGGAAATGGGAGTGACAAGTAAATTAATGAAACAGAAATTTTACATATCTTTCCCTTAGGCGTAATATTTTCATAGATGCTCTGCGTTCTATGGGTGAGGTAGTGCACGCCCCGTGGCATCTTTGAGGTGGTAAGTTCCCGGCCTGTGGCTTGCAATCACGACATAAGGGCCTTCCCATCGAGGGCCTAACTCTCCTTCTTCTCTCGTGGTGTCACTAGTCTCCTTTAGCACCAAATCGTCGATTTTGAAAGATTTGGGTCTCACTTTTATGTTGAAGTACTGCTCTACCTTCTTTTTAGAAGCTGCAACTCTGGCTTCTGTATCCGTCCTTATTTCCTCCAACATATCTAAGTTTTCTTCCAAGCTCACCACGTTTAGTTTTGGGTCAAAGCTTTCCCTTTTGTCGCTTGGCAATACCACTTCTATTAGAATCATGGCCTCACTTCCGTAAGCTAAGACAAAAGGTGTTTCTCCCGTTGAGGTTTTTGGTGTTGTTCTGTAAGCCCATAAGGTCTCTGGAGTTCGTCGGCCCATACTCCCATTTTGTCGCCCATCATCTTTTTCAATATCCCCACGATGGTTTTATTGATTGCTTCAACTTGCCCATTCGTCTAGGGGTGGCCCGGGGAGGAGTACTTAACTTTGATTCTTAGCTCCACACACCATTGGCTATAGTGTTTGGAATCGAACTGCCTTCCATTATTAGAAATGATACACTGAGGTATCCTGAATCTGCTTATTACTGCCTTCCACAGGAACTTTGTCACACTTTGAGTTGTTATTGTAGCCATTGCCTCTGCCTCTGCCCACTTCGTAAAGTAGTTGACGGCTACAATAATAAACTTGATTCCTCCTTTACTGGGGGGCATAGGGCCTGCTAAGTCTATCTCCCGTTGGGCGAATGACCATGATGAGGTTATGGATCGTAGCTCCTGGGATTGGTGCATGAATCTAGCATTGGATACACTTTTTCAAGAATTCTTTCGCATATTTGAGCGTGTTTGACCAGTAGTATATTGCCCTCACAATTTTTGTGGCGAGTGACTGTCCTCCTTAATGACTCCCGCATATTCTCTCGTGTATTTCCTTCATTACGTACTTTGCTTCCTCCCTTGTTATACATCGCAACAATGGGTTTGAAAAATCTTGCTTGTAAAGCACCCTGTCTACTATAGTAAAACGGGTCACCCTGCTTTTTAATTTTCTCGCCTCTTCCCGAGTTAGGGCAATATCCCCCATCTCCAAATATTTTTTTATATCAGCAGCCCATCCTAGTGTACTTTCGCCAATTTGCAAACTTTCCTCTCCCACTTCAGGACTAGCTACCGTTCGCAAATCAACCTTTCATGGCAGTGCCTCTTCTTGCTTTGCTGAGGCTGCTCGTGCCAATCGGTCAGCTTTGAAGTTATCTCTTTGAGGTATCTTCTCGATTCGAAAGTATTTGAGGTATTTGAATTGCTCCTGAACTAGATGAAGGTATTTTATTAGCTTGGTTCCCCTCTCCAAGTATTCTCTGTGACCTACCCACCTACTATTTGTGAATCGGCTCTCATCTCAACTTCCTCGCCTCCTAACATCATTGTTATTTCTAAGCCAGCGAGCACTGCTTCATATTCGGTTTCGTTGTTTGTTACCTTGAAATATAATCGCACTGCATGGTACGACTCTTCCCCTTCCTTTGTTACCACGTACACACAAACTCCTCCTCCTGCTCTACAAGATGATCCATCTACATACACTCGCCATGGATTCTTCTCAAGTGACTTATGGATTTCTTTTCTAAAATTTGAAAACTCTACAACGAAGTCGGCCAAGATTTGTCCCTTTATGGCGCTTTTTGGTATGTAACTTCTGTCAAACTCACTTAACTCGATTGACCATTTGACTAGTCACCCCGAGGTGTCTGATTTCTACAACACCCTTTGTAGAGGTTCTCTACAGGCTCTCTACATGCACTCTCCACCAATTCTCTAGAGGGACTCTCCTAAGACTAAATTCTCTTATAGTATTGAGCGATATGTGAGGCCATTAGATATTGTAAAATCATCACCTGATATAGTGGATTTTGCCCCCAACAACCAGTGGACGTAAGCTTTTATGCCGAACCACGTAAATTCATATGTCTCTCTTCTATTTATTTTTATTTGCTTATTTATTATTTATGTTATAGATGAACGCAACAAACACCGTATCGAAGCCGAATCACCAACGTGGGTCGAAGATGACTCTTTCTTCATTTCTGGTTTGTTGTGTAATTTTTGGCATTAACAGTCTGGCTTCTCAAATCAACAGTCATGGTGCAATTCATATCCGCAGTCTTGCGCTTCATCATCATCTTCATTTGCGTCACCTTGCCTCTCAATCTCGCAAGGCATGTCAATGTCAAATTCCCGGAATTCAGCTCATTGTTCAACTCTACACCATCTGTGACGACCCCATTCGAGCTAACATCAATCGTAACATTCATCCTCTTCGTCTTCCTAGCTTTGGCACGTCCCTTGATGATATCTCCATCACCCACAACCACATTCGCAAAAGTTACATTAGCAGTGCTTTTGTCAAACTTGAAATGCTCAAAATTCTTGTTCTTCACTGCAATTTCAGCATTCAAAGTCACGGTGAAGAAGGCTGGAGAGTTTGGTGCATTATAGGTGAGGTTCTACACCGTCATGGATCTTAGTTGCCTAACGCTAGGAGTTTTGATGCGCATTACTGTCAATGCGAAAACCAGAATGATTATGGCCTGGACCGGAACACGACACCAGTTATGATATATGCATAGCATTTCCTGTTCTGCATGTTCTTAATTTTCTCCGACTCCAATATGGCTTGGAGCTCACCAGATTAAGCGATTCCCTTTCAGCCTTTTCGCTAGATTTGTAAAAGTAAATTAATTAGTTGTTTTATGTTATAGGAGTTGGCTGATTGCTTAATTTCAAAATATAATTATAGGGAGCCAAGGAGTTAGCATACATTAATTCTAATCTAGTGATCTTCGTGAAAAATGAACATGATTAATGTGGAAGTAAGAGTTTTCTTATTGGGCGTCATGATGAGAATGAAAGATCTTCGTAGCTTGCTGTAAAAAAATTTATGGGTCTAACTCATCTCATAAAACCGGTTCTACAAGAGATGATTATTCATTCCCTATAAACATGCCAAAGACTTTGTTTACAAGCAAATTATTCGTCAACACCTTCCCTCACGTGGAGGCCAATATTTTTCCTGATCCTTATCACGAGATAAGTAGTGTGGGCCCCCATTCATCCTGTGACAAGTTTTGATACTATAAAAAAATTCATGGGCCTAACTCATTTTATAAAAGCGGTTATACAAGATATGATTGTCTATTCTTTTGAAACATGTCCAAGACCTTTGTCTATAGACAAAGCGAGATTATTTCTCAACACTCTGATTATTCATGTCAAATGTCAATAGAGGCTCATGGGCGACTTTAAAAGTATTGAAAATAGGACTGAGTGAAGCTTAATTCCAATTAGCATTCCCCACAATTTTTCTTACCTGAATATTTTTTTTAAATTTGGAGAGAGAGAGTGAAACATAGTACATGGATCGATCTCATTACATCTAATATCAGCATTTCTCTATAAATACCATTTTATACAGTAAGATTAACGTCTTGTGTCTATCTCTTTTTAAATTGTAGAAACAGGTTAGGTTTGGTAACTAAGTTTAAATACAAAATTTTCATCTCATCTCATTTTATTATTATAATTTTCTTAAATTTTCATATAAAAAATAATAAACAATTAAATTTTTTCAAATTCTAATTTAATTTTTTCAAATCTCAAAACAATAAAATATAATATTTTAAACTTTTATCTAAAATAAAAAATTCTTATCTCACTTCCCAAACCTAACCAATCCACTTTAGAGAACAAATTATGGGTATATCACGGCCTTCATGCATGGCAATTGGAGAGCAAATGCATGCAACCTTCATGGCAATTGGTTTACACGTACCAACTGTCAGAAACAAGTCGATGTAGAGAGTTGAGAATAGGCCAATTGGACATGAAATCAAATTTATTCCTGCAAAAGCGTGTGATTTTTTGAATAGTGGCTCACGCGAGTCCAGAATACTGCGTACGCTATGGTCCAAGCTGAAGCAGGATGGATGGGGTTGTCAGCAGGCGAGGGGGCCTTGACTTTGGGGGTTCATCTCACTCTTTTTCACATATCATGCCAAAGTATGAAAAGCAAGTAAGGGTTCACTTTCGAGAAACCTTACTCAAAATTCAAATTCACATGCACTAAGTCAATCGCCTTGTTTTTATATTCAAACTTAATTGGTTTTAAATTACTCTATTGTTTCCGTTTGCGTTGAGATTCTTCTGTCAAAATATCAGCATTAATTTGATGTGATATATGGTATCAATTAATCTTGTCAGCTTAGATTTGAATTCATCGCATGTATGGAATCCAAAGAAATTAGGAGAGGTTGTTTAATTTCCTTAATAATAATTGACGTACGTGGATCGACCGATGATGAACCACTAGTACCATTAATGAAAGAGAGCTTCTCCCAGCCGGTCGGCTGAAACCCAGTTTAACACCGGCCAATAAAATTTTATCACGGATGACATATAACAAATCCTCATTGAGTAAACTTTCTGGTCAGTGTATTTGAAGTAGGCTTGAGAATAGCCTCCAATAAAATAAGGCCACGTAGCCTACCTTTTACTGAAGGAATGATTGTGCACCGCACCGAAACTCGTTTCTCTCTCTTCAAAAACGCATCGCACAGAAGCTGTTATCTCCCTCATGCTCGTCTATCTCTCTCGAAGAGCTCGTCTCTCTCTCTCTCTCTCTCTCTCATAAAATACCCATCGAAGCTCGTCTCTCTCTCTCTTCAAAAACGTATCGTACAGAATTTATTCGAGTATGGATCTGTATGAGTTATGGAAAAGTGCGGAATCTATTTTTGAAAACCCAATATATGCACAATTACTCATGAGAAAACCCAATATATTTTTGAAAAAAAGCACAAACTGCAGATATCACAGCCCAAAAGTTTTAAATTGTAATGAAAACAGTGACCCCCAATAACAACTATAATTGGACAGACAGAAAAGGGGGATGTAAAAGCAAACTATGGAGGACGACGGTGGTGGTTGGAGGTTGACTACATCGGTCTAGTGGCTGCGTCAAGCTGGTGGTGGCTGCATCCGGCTGGTTGTAGCGTCTGTTGGCGGCAGCGGGGAGGCTGGTGGCAACAGCGGGGAGGCTGGTGGCGGCAACGTCTGGATGGGGGTGGGAATGTGCGGCTGGGTGAGGTGAAATGAAATGATGAGTGAAAATATGTTCAGAGACTTTTGGAAAAAAATCTGATGCGATGATCCTTATAGCATGATTTACTATATTAGTGATGTAGCAATTTTTTATTTGAGGCCAGTTTCACCCAAATAACAGAAGGTACCGCTCCAAAGCGGTTCTCATACTACATATAATCATGAAGTGTGTAAATATCGCAGAATTATTTTGAAAAAGAGTGTGGTCTATTATTAAAAAATTAATTTTTTTATGTAGATTCTGTATTTACTTGTTTTTTTCAAATAAATTACACAGCACTTATGCACTTCATAATTGTAAATATTATTTCTCATTTAGAATATTAATCATTAGTTGTATGAGTTTATTATCATTATTTTTTTTACCAAAATAAATTTTACAAATGAAAACTAGAATATATAAAAAGAAAATCTCCACCTTTTGAAAAGAAATTTTATATTCGAGACATCAAGAAAGTTTATTTATTTATTTATTTTATTTATTTTTATATATATGTATAAATTAAGGGCAATGCTAATTGCAAGTAAGTGCATGCATGCGGAAGATACACTACCCGCGTTCACACTTTTGATATATGATCATAGTTTACTTTGTAAAAAAATTTAAAATTTTAAACTTATTTTTCAAATCAAATTATATTATGTCAACTCGTATAGAAGATGTGAAGTATTAAGTACTCTCGCGTGCTTGTAAATATAATTTTACATAAATTCAGTCTTAATAATTAGCTAGTTCAATAGTACTTATGATGGGTGACAAAAACGTAGTGGTGAATGTCGACACTTTGCAAGTTGCAAGCATGAATTTAGGATTTGAATATTTTCTTTAGTGGGATAGGGTGTGAATTTTGAAAGGCCAACGATTCCATATATGACCACCAAACTATGAATCAGGTTGACCAAAGAAAAAAGTAGCTAGGTAGGCTGAGATTCTTTCCATCGAGAATCATGCATTTAATTTGTTACTCATGAGGCGGCTGGTCATGCATGTCATCTCAAGGTCGTGCTTTTATATACAGTTCGCATAACTATTGAAAAAAGCTTTTTTCTTTTGGCCAATACAGATCAGGTCGATCGATCGGACGGACCCGAATATATATTTTACATGATATCTTCGTCACCGACGATAAGAATATTCATTTTTATTTTAATAGTCCTTAATTTGCAAGAATACTTTGATATAAATATATATATATTACTAGTAAACAACATTAATTTCAAGAGTTCTTGTCTCCAAAAATAGGAATTAAAAAGGAATTTTTTTTTAAAAAAAATGAAATCCTACATTAGAAATATATACAACATAAATATGCATGATTTATAATATATATATACACTATGATGGGTATTAAAAAAAAACAACAACGTCTTGTCATATACCAATACCGATAGATGAAATTTTTGAACGAAAACAATAGGTTGAAATTAAATTCTTAGGTTAAGTGGTGGGCAATATGATTAATAATCATAATATGATGAGGTTTGAAAGTCTTCCAATTTCTTAAAGGTGACTACCTCGTTTGACATTTTGACTTCTTCAATTAGCTAGATCGACTTGATAGTATGCATGGTTCGGGTCCTGGCGGTCAAATTATATACAGTGCTGCAATTCATGGTTGTGGAGGTTAATTAATTAGAAGGAGCTTTTCTATTTCTCAATTAATTAACTTGTATGTTTTCTTCATGTGAAATCATGGTTTATTTCAAAAATTTAATTCATTAATAGGAAGAGTTAGATTTAATTATTTGCATTATATTCTTAAGACTTTCCGACTCTCACGTATGGGCCAAACTCACACTCGATGAGTGAATCTAACACGTTAAATATTTAACTAAACGAAGTAGGTCAGTGTAGAGTTAGTAGTATTTGAACTCAAGACCTCTTTTATGATATCATGTTAAATCAAAACTTAACCCAAAAATTTAAACCGATAAAAAAGTATAAATTTAATTATTTGTATTATATTTTTAACCAACTAAGAAATTACTGGAAATGACTTTGAATATATACTCGCTCTGAAATGTTTTTGAGCAATGGATAATTATTAAGTAGTAATTTCAAAGTACACATGATACATGGTATATTTATTCTATTAGAATATCATACTAATTGAATTAATATTTTTATAAATTATATAAATTATATGACATGTCGTAATAAAATAAGAGTAGGACTGATATATATATATATATATGAAATAAATTAGCTAGGTGAAGATCACGGGTTTAGATTATTTTTTTAAAAACTTTATCATGTAACACGTGTTTGAGAGATCACTTTGACTAGTATTAGTATAATGATGAGATTGCCAACAGAAGCTTCTATCAAGTATCTACAGTACTACCATGTTTGCCTCTGAGTCTTGTCCTGGCAGCGAAAGAGCGTTAAACATTATTAGGCCACTAATTAAGAATTAAACAATGTTGTTAAGTCTGCCGGCCCACTATGTCAAATACAACGTCCAGCTAGCCTTTCTTTGATTTTAATTAATCCTTGTTGCATATAATTAAGTGGATTTTAATAGTACTTTACCTCATAATTAATTTGTCACTTCATGCACATGACCCAATTACTTTGAACATAAGTTGAAATTTAGGCATCCATTAACATCATGTAGTACTCCAAATTTGAATTATAAGTAGTTGTATTTTGTCCCCCTATTAAAACCATACCACATTACTTCTTTTTGTCTATCTTTTAGTTAGGTTTTAACATTAATCATGCCGATTGTTACATTTGGACATCAACTCCTAATGTGCTACGATTGTCTATTTGTGATCGATATGCCAAATAGTCTATTTATGATCTATACGATTGTTCATTCTCCATGACTTCCATGCCTAATAAGATCAGAAACCAAACGAAATTGATTACCCAAAACTAAGGCAATTAAGCAGATCTATCATGTAGGTGATCCGATCATTCCATCGAAACCCCAAAAAAAAAAAAAAAACACTAGTGGATAATTGTTACGTAATAAGGCAAAAAACAGAAAGTAACCCAAACTTCAATATCAAGAATGAAAAGCATATATCTCCTATAGAATGATACTGTTAGCATCCCGTTTGGATGTTATTATTTTAAATCATTTGTGAATAGTAGTAAAATAGTTCATGAATAATAGTAAAATAATATATAGTGAACTGTTTGTATATAGTAGTGAACTGTTTATGAATTGTAGTGAAATAATCTAAGAAGGGTCATGCTACGAAGACCAATGGTCTACCGATAGCTGACCGATAATTTTATTTTTATTTTAAGTTTTTTTTGTTTTTTTTTTTGTCAAAACATTAAGAAATATTTTCTAATATTTAAGAAAATAAAATATAAAAAAAAATTAATTCAATACATTTTTTAGTATTTGAAAAAAATAAATAAAAAAATAAAAAATGCACCTATCGGTGCAAATGTTAGGTAGACCGTCGGTCTATCTAGCATTTTCCATCTAAGAATATCTAAGAATAATTGTGTTTCTAAAAAAACCCTTAAGCTAACAATTAGTCTCGTTTGTTTTCACAACTACTCTCAACTCATTTCATTTTATCTCATCTCATCTAATTATTACAATTTTTTTAAATTTTATACAAAATAAAATAAATAATTCAATTTTTTTTAATCTTAAAATAAAAATAATATAAAAAATATATATTATAACAATATTTTATTCAATTTTTAATTTTAATCTTAATTCAACTCATCTTATCTCATTTCTTGATACTAAGAGATTGAAGAAGACGCTTTTATTCTATGCCCTGAATAGAAAGAGTGTTTGGGATTCAGTACAGTTAAGTAGGTAATTATACCTAGTGGGGGCTACCCACATTCATACAAAGGGGTCTCCTCGATCTTCTAGCTAGATGAGAAAGATCATGAGATCGATTGATGCTTGAAATCAATAACCTTCACGCGTAGCGTTCGAACGAGGTTACTTGAAATATATATTGTCGGAGGAAAAAGCTGTACCGATCGAGTTTCATAATGCATCGGCTTGCATGCATATAGTTGAAGGAATCAAGCAATATTGGCCGAGAAATCATCATCATGTACATGAGGCAGCCATTCTTGACTTTCCCAATTCACCACTATAAATTTATTGTGGCGTACAAGACAGTGTTCATTGGTAAGGACGTACAAGCTAGGTCCCCCAGATTCAACCAAAATTGTTGCTACAATATCAGTATCCAAAGAACCCAGATATAATTATAAGAAGAATGTTATGCATCAATTACTATTTACTTCGATTCATATTCCACATTTATAACTTTTTCATAGGATGCATATGTGTATTTTTTTATTAGGTGTGAAGGTATTTTCATAGGATATGGGGTGTAAGATGATAAATAGTGACTGATAAGAAAATTTTTTCTAATTCTAGTATTGATCTCCTGTGATCTGCTATCCTAGCTAAGACACTCCAATATTATATATCAAAGTTTTCCATTTTAGCTCCCTTCATTTTTTTACCCACCTTTTAAGTTCTATTACTACATGAACCTATATTAATGATCTGTTTACACGGTCGAGGAAATTATTATTATTATTATTTTTTAAATGGTCATTTATAAGGGTAATATTTATATAAATTTGAGCTCCAGCCGGAATAGGCCGCATGTATCATGTGTGTGCACTTGCGTAAATTACTACACAAAAAACTAAGACTTTGAGCTGAAGTTTGACGTTATCTAATTATCAATTTAGAAAAACAATGTTACAATATTTTTTTTCTTGGCTTAATCGAAGGTACGTGTAGGACGTAGCCTAAACGCCCATGCGCATACCATAGAGGACCATGACTACATATTGTGATTCAAAAGTCAAAACACGTACAGTAGTAATAGTACTATTTTTTCCAACAGCAAACTTGAACTAATTTATAAGGAACTGCAATAATTTTCCACCTACAAGTTTCAGACAAGAAGGTTTTCTTTGAACAAGCAGTATACGTGACTACAATCTAGTCTTAAGATTCAGAGCAATCTCATTTTTATCGTAAATAATCATTTTTATCACACGTATATGAAATAACATTTTTCTTAAAATAATACATATTGGGAAGCTCGTCCAGATACAATCTTGTGTTACGAGAATAGTCTCATTTTCGTTGCTGGTATCATGCTTTTATTAAATGTAGAATATGGACCATTAATTCAGATAACAATATAGTGCAAAGTCTTGCACAAAACTAGAAAGGAGTTTGGGTCAGCTTTATTGACTTGATAAAAGCTGAATGTTCCTAAAAAAAAAAAAAAAGCTGAATGAATGGGTTAAAGATGAAGGAATCGGGCTTTATTTGGCCCACAACGGTATCTTTTTTAAACGACGACTTACTTTTGGCTCCAATAATAAAATATAACAACTGATCACTTTTGAGTTTTGAAGGAGGAACTAAATTTGAACATAAAGTTAGTTAGCAACCCCATAATTAGAAAGATTAGTGCTATAAATTATGCTATTATTTTATTATTCCCTCGTTCTGTTGACCGCGTGATGATGTTCAGTAACCTTAAAATAAAAGTTTTTTGTGATTTTAAATATATCATGGCCGCGTGATGATATATTTATAATTTTTTATAATTTATTTTAATAAATCAATATAATTATACCACATCATTAAAAGTAATTTTAATTTTTAATTGATTACCCTTTATAATATTTTAGAAAGCTCAATTTCTTTATAATTAATTTACAAGAAAGTCCTTTTGTAAAACCTCAAAGCAGCCCATATATTTCTCTAGTCTGTATTATAGCACGTTTCTCTCTCTCTCTCTCGCTCACTAAATACTCGGCCTTCAGCTCGGCCCGTTTTAAAGCCCGTAGATCAGCCCATATATTCATTGATCTGCTGATTTCCTCAGCCCCCCATGCCTTTGAAGACTGCTCGTGCTGAAAATAATCATGTACATCGAAGTCGATTCGATTTCCAGGCAGCCACGATTGGAAACTTGGCTGCAATCAATTTTTTTCAAAATTAAATAATTTGAGAATAAATTTAAATTCGTTTGAAAAATAAAGGAGTTGATCGCAATTATAAAATTTCATTTAATAATAGCTTAAAAATGAAATAAAAAGAGTCATTCATCATTTTAAAAGATATCTTATCCGATAAAACCGAATGTCAATCTATTGAGATAGGAAGCCAATTTTATTAAAGAGTATAAAGTTAATTATCTTATTGTATCTTAGACGTTTATATGTAGAGGTTGAGTCCTCTCTATCTATGAAGGGTGAGATTGAGTTTCTATTTAAGTAGAGTGCTATCTCTTGGACGTTTGTCTATGGAGAGTATCAACAGTAGTGAAGACCAAATCAGTCACAAAAAAAAATATTGTACTGGTGGAGCTCCAAATGCATTAACTGATTTATGAGGTAATGGATGATATGGAGATATCCCTGCATATATCCGGTTATGAATGTAAGTTTTTCTGATGAATGAATGATAATAGTTTTCTTTAAAAAAAAAAATAGAGAATGTGCATCCTATTGCCTAGAAATCAAATCACCTAGCCCCAATTTTCTTATAAATAAAAATATGAGGCAACCGATATACATCTTATATGTTACATGTGGACATAATTTAAACTATTTGACGATAATATATGATTGCGGGTAGTATGTATAACAATACGAAGTTGATTTACAGATGATGTTCCTTATTCTAAGAACCAAACATGTGGACATCTTTCTCTGCATCGACACTCTCGATCAGAAAGGACTCGCTGGCCGCTGGGCCTCAACAAAAGAAAATGTTGAAAAGTTTTGGAAACAAAAAGGCCGGTCCAACCGGATCCCACCTCTCCATAAACCAACCTTCTATGAGTCCTATTTCTACCCGTCTACAATCGTCTGGATAATCAATCAATAATCATGCTTGGCCATATCAACCACTTCTTTTGCAGCTGCTATGCCATGTGTAGAAATCCAGAGCCGGTCTAAAATGGAAAATTCTATATCTATATGCTATATTTATATAGTAATACTAGATACAATTATGAGTTATATAAGCGTCGCGTATTTATTTTGAACAAGAGTGGAACCCATCATTAAAAAATAATTTTTTCATGTGAGTCTCTTATTTATTTACGTTCTTTTAAAAAATGTACACGATACTTGCACACTCTGCAAATATCATTTCTCATATTTTTATTGTCTATTGCTTCATTTTTTTTTTTTTTTCCTTTTTGCTTGCTTTTCTTTCTGTGTACATTGCTATAAAAAAATTTCTGTAATAGATGGGAGTTTTAGAATCATGAATTGGTGAAGTGAGGGTGTAAATAATAGAGTTACCCACGCGGTCTTCTAGAAATGCTCCTTGTGGAAATCAAACTTGGTAGGACCTTTTTGATTGAATTCGTAGCAGAGCTTGTTAAGTTCTTTGGCCAGAACCGGTGCCCCACAATAGAATACCCCTAATCCATACCAACAAAACCATAATTACACCATAAGAAGAAAGCCATATAAATTCGCTATAGTATATATTTGGTGGCTTCACTCACCAATTCTTGCAGAACAGTGCTTGGAACATAATTTGGAGAAAACTTTCTTCCAGTTAGGCCTCGCAAAGTGGGTTCGCACCTAATATTAGGGACCAGAAATGTTTAGTAAACACATGCAGGATTGTTTGCATATGTAAACATAATGTGGTGGTTGTGTGATTAAATTATAGAAGCATACTCCTTAGTATAAAGATGGCATTGGTGGTGTCTGGAATAATAAAGATTATGTGAAATGGTAAGCGTCGATCGAAGTGTATACCCTAGTGCCGGAAACAATGTCGACTCCATTCTTGGCATGGTTGAGTGCTTGCACCATGGTAATGAGAGCCGATCGGGCGTCTCCTTCCTCGTAAACACTAGTCAGATAGTTGTGCATCTCAATGACACCCTAAATAAAATCGATATTTGACCAAGTTAGAGTCGCCAAACTAGATTTTCAACAAAAGAATGCAACCAACGACAAATTTAAGCACAGGCATTGGTGGTTGTTCAGAGTGTTTTCTTTACCCTTTGATCAAGCTCGGCTACTTCATTCATGACTCCTTTAAACCAATCAAACGACCCTTGCTCCCTAGTTACCCAGTAGAAGTAAGCGTTTGTGGTCTTCAGAGTTTTTTTCCGCTTTGGACATGCTGTATTGGCCATATCAGGGTCTGTACTTCCAGAATTCAGGTCTGATATTCTACTGACATCTGAGATTGAATCCTGAACAGAAGGAAACTGAACTGTTAGTTTTAAGATAAAAACATTATTCCAAGGCATTGTGATGATTCTATATAATGTAGGACTGATTAACTAGTATGTACAATATTTGCAGGCTTAAAATTAAGAGAATGCCTTCACTAGTGATGTTGCAAAATAAAACAAGATACTCACTGCCTCCTCCTCCTCCATTTTGACAATGTTGTTGAGCAGATCTTTTAGAATGCTAATAAAAGGTGTTGCACCAATCCCCAGACCAACAAGTAGCAGGACATCATACTTGCTATAGTCTTGTGCTGGAGCCCCATACGGTCCATCTATTAAGAGCTTCGGTAGACTGTTATCTCCAGATCAGAGAGGAATTTTGCATATTAAATTATGTATTATGAAGTGAAAACTAAAGGAGGGAAAACATTAGAAAGAGATACGAAATGTACCTTTTCTTGGTTGTTTCGTCAGCCCGGAGAAGTCCACTCTTTCCAGCCCCAGGAGGCTCACAGGATTCAGAGAATAGCCTCTTAAGCTCTCGTGTCCAATCACCTAGCTGCCGAATGTGAACACTGAGGTAGTCGTCTCCAGGAGCAGAGGTAATGGAAAATGGATGCCTGCAATACACAAACCATATCATATTAACTGCATCAAGAATCAAGAGAAGTCAGATACAGAAGGAGGTCTTCTAACGTAAAGAGCCAAGTGAAGTCGGACACCAAGAAAGGGAGGTCTTCTTGAGTTTTTCTAATTCAATTCTTCGGAGTTCAAATATCATGGTCTAGAAATAAGCCTGAGGCATTCAAAAGAATCTTAATTTGTTTCAACTTTCTAATTTTCCTTTTCCTTTCTTATCAAGATGCCAGGAATTTAGCACTGCAGGCAGCATGTGGTGATTCAGATACTCACCAGAATTTTTTTATTTTAATGAACTGTTAAAGCATCCAGCAAATATTCTCACACACAGCATTTAAACTGACTACAAGAATGTCATTAAATCTAAGTTACTAGCGGAAGTGGTGGTAAATTCATGAAATTTTCCCCAAAATATACATGAAGTGATCAGCCAAAGCTGTAATGACTTACCACTCAAAAGGAGAAACGGCAGGGCATTGGACAAACATGTACTGTCCACTCTTGTACTTGAAATGGGGTGGCTTAGACATTTGCAACGTGAGAACATTTCCAGGATAGATGGCAACCTAAAAATTAGACAATTCAAGAGGGGGAATTTTTAGCTCTGTCAGCCTTGAAATAAATAGAAAAACACCACGAGAATATATATGCAATCCAAGTGGAAGGCATTGGCTCCAGCTGGGTGAGCTCCAGATGCCTTCCAAACGCAAACAGTTTACACAGTAATGCTTCAATCAAGCGGATATATGCAGCTTGGGTTTGTTGTTAAGTAAACTGCAGAGGCGGTTAGTAAACTGATCTTCTCACCTTCAGAAGACGGACACTATAGGAACCAGACCGGAAGTACCTAAGGGTCCTTTCTCCAGCATATAGTAAAACTGGAACAGCAAGATACATCCAAGTCTGCATGCAGGAACTCAATATGTTATCCAACTCTTCTAAGCAAAGGCAACGTTCGGCTACATCTGAAGAGATATATATATATTTATATATATGAATATCACTAGTCAAAGATATCAAAAGTATACCGTCTTCAGGTACCACTTGTGCACAAGATAGACGAATAAACCATGGATGATGAGCAACACATAGACAATGACAAATAGGTGGTGTGAATACCAGAAGGCATTGAAACCAGTGAGCCTATTGAAGGGCTTGGGCAGCTTGATATGATTCCGCCTGAACCGTCGTGTTGCCAGTGTAAATGCAATCACCATCAAGATCACCATTAGAATTCCTGTCACACCTTCTACCCCTTTAACCAGGTCTATGTAATGGGGTTTATGTACCCCAAAGTCATGATGAAGCTGAAAAATGTCCGTATAGGTTTCCTCAGACAGGTGTACCAGCTTTGGAAAATCACATGCAAGGTGGTCTCCGGCATGGAGAATGATACCAATTACAATGGCTGCAGCGATGGTCTGCAAGGAGCAGTTAACAAATACAAAAATCAAAACGAATGTATTCAGAGGTAGACAGGTAGTCATGCATCAAGTATTCTAATAGCTTTTGAGTTTGGTCGGCCGAGGTTTCTAACATATATATGGAATTCAGGACCTCTACAGACCAACTTTTTCCTCCTTGCAGTTAACAGTACTCCACTGCGTCGAGCAATGGTACGTACTTGATATGAAGACTTTTGAGAGGTGGCTTGTTCCTGTTAAAAAAGTATTATAGATCACTCAAGCTGTATGTCTACCGCTCGAGCGCAGCTTCATATAGATTGTTAGATCGATAGTTGCTCAACAGTCAACTCGAGCGGAACATCAACCTGTGAATTTGCTCGTTACTCACTCAACACTTAGTTCGAGCAAAACGCCAGCCCTAATGTTTGTTCTAGTACCGCTCGACACACTACTCGAGTGAATGTTCTATTTTAGAACTTCTTTGCTATACAGTATAAAAACATGTTATTTTTCACTGTATTGTATCTTTGAGAAGCTAGAACAGAGAAAAAAGAGAGATAACTCCTTTTGTGAGATTTTGAGAGTTTATTGGGTGTATTTGGGCTTTTGACATTGAGGAGCAATTTGTGATCTCTCTTGTATTTCATTTTGTGATAGTGAATTCCTTGAAATCGACTCTACCAATGGAGCTTCTTTTAAGCCAAACCACATAGATCTTGATTTTTTTGTATGATTGTTGAATTTTTTTTTATTTACTTCCACTATTATATTTCAAATTAGCTGCTGATAGCCGTTAATCCTAACAAAGCCTGGTAAGCCAAACCCTTGAAGACGAAATGCACAGTATGTATATAGAAATGCACAGTTTTTAGCTAGGAAGATGATCTTTTGAATTATTCAACGACAACCTTGGACCTTTTGGTGTAAAATAATAAAATATAGCGCAGTCACGTCTATGGATAAAAATAGCTAGAAGATTTTTTTAAAGAAAATTATTTATTTGTACATGTTTAGATTTTGTAAGTTCCGATAAGTTTTTTGAAAAAATAACTATCATCTAACATGAAAAAACTCAAAAAAAAAAAAAAAAATGATACCATTTATTGCAAGATGGATAACATTTATTTTCTAATAAACCTAAGTGCATGAGAACTAGACACTTAACAAACCTGTAATATTACTGATCTCTTTTATATTATTCAGCTAGATCAAGATTTATTTAAAAAACAATTCCTCGACAACTTCGGTTGGTGGCACAATTCGCGTCTTTTTCCATTTCTTGGACAAAAGAAAGTCTTAAAACAGCCAATGTTTTGGGATTTGAAAACTTATTTTTTTCCAGACCAACTTGTTGAGATTTGACGACTTTGGTAGGTTTGGGGCAAGAATAATGCTACACGCCCCGCTGGGCTCCCGCGGGGTGTAGGTTTGTTTTTAGATGTGTTTTTTTAAAGTTTTTTTTTTTTTTTTTAATAATTTTAAATGTTTTTAAAAAATAAAATAAATTCACAATATTATTAAAAAATACTACCTTAATCATGAAGTAATATTTTTTATTTTACTAAAACATATTTTTTTATTTTACTTAAACTTAAAAAAAATGCATCAAAAAGTAAGGCTACACCCAGGGAGCCCAGTGAGAGCTGTAGCATGACCCTTGGGGTAAAGATAAAATCATACAAAATTTTCATCTTATCTCATCTCATCATTATAATTTTTTTAAATTTTCACACAAAATATAATAAACAATTTAACTTTTTAAAATCTCAAAACAATAATAATATTAAAAATTAATATTTTAAAATTTCATCTAAAATTAAAAATTCTTATCACACTCCCCTAACCTGCCAAACTAACTAATGTTCTGCGTCGGCGCCGAATCGATTATTTTAGAATTCTATTTCGTGCGAATGGGTGCAGTCCTATAACGACTGAGATCAACCTTCATGTTGACTTTAAATATGAATTTACGTATGAAAAAAGCAATAATAAACGACCAAGAAGGATCGGCTGGGTGAGAATTGTACCTTGTGAAAATTGATATTGTCGTCAAAAGGTATAAAGTAAGCCAGTTTGGTGGACCTGAGCCAAGTGATGGTGTTTCTACAGACGGGCATGAGAATAAGGGCCATGTTGAACTTAAGGGTCTCAGCCGCACCTTTAGCCGTAGCAAGACAATAACCCATGACTTCGAAGGCACTTCTATTCTTGTATTGATAGAACTTCCATGTGAACAGTCCAATCATGATCATTATCCACATTGTCAAGATCCAGATTCTCCTCCAATTCTCTTGCAAATAGTACAGCAATTTTGTGCTCCACCTTCTTATGGGGCCTTTCTTTCTCAGCCCTTGTAGGTTCTGACTCAAGGCTTGGCTTGTGTAGCTCAACGCTTGACTGTAGTTTAGGTACGTGTCCTTTTGTAACAAAAGCGTTTCCAATTGCCATAGCTGCGAATCATCACCAACACCAAGCACATGTACAAATTAAGCAGAAAAGTCATCACGAGTTTAATCATGTGGGGGACACTATGATCTAGAACATGTCAGCTAAATAGTGCAAAATCTTTGATCGACAATACAACACGCGTGCCTATAGGTATAATGCTTTGTGGGATTACGTGAAACTGGACAAAGTAACATCAAACTCGCAAATGGGTACGCTACTTTAATCATGAGTCATGCTATACAGAAGATCCACAACTTGCACATCACTTCAAAATATGTGATTGTATCTATTTATCATCATATTTCATGAAAACCTATATGTTTAGGATTTTTCTTTAATTATACATGTCAAACGGTGAATCGGAATGATAGTAGGTCACGAGTTCAAAAGGATATGTAATGGTGGTTGCGTTTCTAGGAAGTCGAGTCTTGTATTATTATTATTATTTTTTTTTCGAAAGAATGAGGTTATTATTAAAAAAATATTTTTTTAATGTAAATTTTAAATTTATCGTCTTTTTTTCTTTGTATAAATAATGTGAGACACACTATAAGACAGTAAATATTATTTATCTTCTAACATCAATTAAATGTATACAATATTATTACGTTGTCCATACCAATATATATGATACTGCTTAGGTATGCAAAATAAAGTTATGTTACTCTCATAAAATCTGCTGCTCAATCTTTTGTAGTAGCCTGTAGTACTAAAGTTAATTTTTTTTTTAAACTTCAATCGGATAGTGACCACATGCTAACTTCAATTATGACTAGTAGCCAACATACAGCACTAGTCTTCGACCAAAAAGTCAAAAGTCAATTACAAGATTGAAACATTAAAAAAAAAAAAATCATTGTCAATGTTGATTTATGGATATAAAATCCGAAACTAAACTGAAATTACAAGAAAACATTCAATAAAGAAACAAAATTAATTCGGGTTTACTGTATTTATTTAGTTATCCAATGCATGCCTAAGCATAATTTGAGAATTAAAGACAACGAATTTTATATAATTAAAGTACTTTTCTTTTTCCTAAAACTCATGAAAGTAGTAGTACCACTGTGATATACAATGGGGATGTGAGATATATAAAACAACTTACCTCAATATAGCCAAGTCTTTCAGGGTCCAACTCCTCCATGATCAGAGCAGCATATTCCTCTGCTTGTTCCTTCAGTCTCGATAACTTGTTCGCAGAAGCACTTAGCATAATAATCTAACCATCAAATAAAAACAAAATCGAAATTCAAAACCATTAAAACAGATTGAAATTTTCAACTACACTCATGAAAAGGAAACAGATTGACCGAGAAGCCATTACCAACCCCACTGAAAATGACATTATTGCATCAACGAATTCTAACCTCCCTTGAAAACAGAGAATTCGAGACGCCACTGTCCACCTTATTCTCAAGCACTTAAAAACCGACATTATAGTTCACTAACTCTTGGAAAGTCCATCTAACTAGATAATAAGATGCCTAATTTAGAACAATATTGGGAAACGTCATGGCGTACGAAATGTGAAGAACCTAATCCCTCATTTATAACGTTGGAGTGGTTAGTTCTTGAATTTCATGGGTTTAAGGTTACCGAATCCTGCCTAACGTTGATTTTTGTTTTAAGAAAAAAAATATATTTATAACCCAAATTAATAAGACCCTGTGATGAGTTTCCCAGTTTCATACACCAAGACATGAAACTAATTTTTTTTTCTCGCCCAAAAAGGGTTGGAGGGGACGACTAGAGATGACTTCCTTACCATGATTTGACTCTAGTAACATCCAACCCGTTGGGGAGCCAAATAAGAAAGGCCTACACAGCGAGAACCGCAAGCTGACTTCCTTACCATGATTTGACTCTAGTAACATCCAACCCGTTGGGGAGCCAAATAAGAAAGGCCTACACAGCGAGAACCGCAAGCGCTCCCTACAAGTCAGACTTGAGCCATAGCTTGGACATCACTCATCCATGAGCCAATGGGTCATCAATAATCCTGAGTACTTCCCGTTGCGGGATTTGATCCCAAGACCTAATGCCTACTGCCAAACTCATGGACCACTGAGCCACCACCCTTAAATGGTAGGCATGACGCTAATTAATTATGCAAAACTATAATTAATTTGAAATTACTAAAATCTTTTGACTCATCCGTACATTATGTTTTTTTTAACTGACTATAATTTCAGTTCCTAGGCTAGTTGGCATGGGAAAAATCATACATAATTAAATAATTCAGGTATAATATTCCCGCAACTTCAATTGAAATATCGAAAAAAA
Source organism: Pterocarya stenoptera (assembly GCA_003123785.1). Classification (NCBI taxonomy): domain Eukaryota; kingdom Viridiplantae; phylum Streptophyta; class Magnoliopsida; order Fagales; family Juglandaceae; genus Pterocarya; species Pterocarya stenoptera. The sequence goes on from QEOT01123696.1 coordinate 26,873, forward strand.
ATAGGGAGACGTGCAGAGAAATTGTTTGGACAGAAACCTTGCCTCTTTAACTTCTTCTTCACCAATTCTACCATCTTCATTCTTGTCCACCCTGTAATATAATGAACATAATATCAAATTAGTAAATTACTGTGAAATAGTTAGCATAATTTACTTTTTGAAAATACTTTAATAAGCGTGAAAAATAGTTTGTCGGTTCCATTCACGTATTTGATTGAACATGGAACTCTGAAATAAACTTTTGATAAAAAAGAGGAAGTGGAACAATTAAATAAACAAAAGCTTAAACTGATGATTGAACTAATTAAGTATGCGTGCGTACGCACATTTCGAAGAAGATCTGGAGACGTGAGTCAAAACTTTGATCAGTAATCTCGGACCAGAACTCGTAAAGCTCTTCCCTGCTAATCTTGTCAACCTTGAGCCTTCGTCTCCGTCCCAGAGCATCGAACAGCTCTAGAGCAAACTCCTTCGAATCTCTCATTCCTGAATAAATTGTCGAAAATTCAAGAAAAAATGGATAAAAGTTATTCCGGAAGTTATTTTTTCTTGCCAAAAAAAGAGAATATATGTATTTTCCGGACTGCTTAGGTCGGATGAGAATCATGAGTCTGAACCTATGCATTGCGCGAAATCGGAGCGGTAAAGAGAACCGTTTTTGGCGAGGTTATGGAAATTTGTTTCCACTTGGCTCCATGTATCGACGCTGTTGGTTTTGTTGCTGATGAATCGGAGTCCACGAAGCGCTTTCTGAGCGCCGGACCTATTCCGGTCGAGCTGAGCTCGTTCCCTCCGCTGAGCTCGAGCGGCCAAAAGCGAGGCGAAACTGCTGCTCTCGGCTCCGGCGCTGTTCTGAGCAGCATTTACCAACGCAGCAGAAGTCGGAAGCGGAGTACGGGATGCGTGGCTGTGGCTCCACGAAAACCGCCTCACCAGCTCGGCCCGCAGCTCCTGAGATAACTGCCGAAGGTTTCTCGACGAGCTCCTCTTGATCGAAGCCGACCTCGACGCAGGCGCCGACGCCGAAGCAGCTGCAGCGGCTGTCCCGTCATCAATAGTAATCACCGTGGCCGGTTCAACACTTCGAAGCACAATTGTATTATCATTTTGAAGATCGAGCGTGACTTCAACGAACTCTTCAGCGGAACTGTATTCAGTTCCAGCCGGCGAGGATCCAGTGCTCAACGCCGTTCCGTGGGGAACGGTGTCAGAGGCCCAACGGCGTTCGTGCTTAGGATTGCTGGCCTTCATCGTCCCATAAAACTTAAAAAACAAAAACAAAAAGAAAAGTACTTATTACATACATATTTATATGTGTGTACTTGTGTGGAAGGAATTAATAACAGATTATTAATGGTCGTAGTTGCTAACGAGAGAGAGAGAGAGAGAGAGAGAGAGAGAGAGAGAGAGGTTGAGGTTGAAGATGACTTGGCGCGACGTACTCTATTTTTTTTAAAAGGGAAGAGGGAGTCGTCAAACGCGTTGGGACTTGGGAATCTCTGGGAAAAGACACGTACGCGTCAGACGGAAAATGAGAAATCAGGTTAATTTCTATAATCAAGAAATTTATTATTATTAATTAGTATAAGAAAAATTAAAATATAGATTATTTTTTTATGCTAACATATAAAAAAAGATTTACAATTTTGCATTAGCAATGCGTTTAATATATATATATATTTTTTCATTATATCTAGTTTTATTCAGAATATCATTTTTAAAATGCATAACAAATAAATACAAATATGTATAGAAAATATCCAAATTATAATTTGGTGGGATGAACTCGATCCTGCCAAGCAGATCTGGATTATAAATAATGTGGTGTGTATATATATATATATAATATATGTATGTGTGTGTCCTGAGATTAATAATCTCTCCTGCTAATTAGTGCAAATTATTCTCTTTTGAGTCGTCTGTGACCACTGTGTGTCTCAATCCCAAGAATACGTCAATGATAGATCTCTCTAGCTGATCTCAAGCTCTGTTTTTTCTGCCTTCACATTTTACGAAAGAAACGCGGTTGGACCGGCGCTGCTGGGTGTGACGAGTCTAGGAGTGGTTTGGATAAAATAAATGAAATGGGGTTAAAGTTGAAAATTAAATAAAATATTATTAAAATATTATTTTTTAATATTATTATTATTTAAAAATTTTTAAAAAAATTAAATTATTTATTGTATTTGTGTGAAAATTTAAAAAAATTATAATAATATATTTATTTTAACCCAAACCAAACATGATGTTATCAAAAGACATTGGTGTCTGAAGAGGGCTTTAGGTTCAGCAGCAGTACTTCCGTCAAAATTGAGCTTCACATGTTTTTCTAAAGGAGGACTTGGTCCATCTCATCAGAATGTGAACTTTTGGCTGCTTAAATATTAAAGGAATAGTAAGATGGTTGGGATAGTGAAATGAAATGAGATGATTTGTGAATGATAGTGAAATGATTTGTGAATAGTATTGAAAGAATTTGAGTTAAGTTGCTTATGAGATTTTTGAAAAATGAAAGAGAAAAAATTGAATAAAAATATTACAAAGTTAAAATATTTTATAATAGTATTTTTATTTTGAGATTTGAAAAAATTAAATTATTTTTTATGTTTTGTTTAGAAGTTTGAAAAAATTATAATGATTAGCTGAGTAATGATTAAATGCAAAATTTAAAAATTAAAAATTGAAAAATATTTAGATATTGAAATTATGAGATGAGATGAAGGTATTTGCAATCCAAAGCAGGCTTTAAGGGTTAAGGGCAATTGCTGAAACATATATATCATCTCTCGTCCATGCATGCAATTGCATTGCCCCAGAACTTCATTCTCTATTAATTGTATCTGCAAAATATCTCCACGTATACCTGATCATGATGTGCTAATGGAATTTTATAAGCTTAAGTACTACTTGACGTCATGGTCCAAATACTCCTGAATAGCACGATAGTAATGTCATTTTGAAGCCAAAGAAAAGTGGATGAATTTTGAATACCGACATCAAATGGCAGACTATTATGAAAAACCCTCCACAAAAGGATTAATATTGAAAATCTTTGCAGGAAGATATTGTTCATTCAAAACCCAGTTATCATGCCAACCAACAATTTAATTGACCTCGATCGGGATCTTATAATAATAGCACAGGCAGATCCTTGTTGAAAAATGTCCACTCCTTTCAGCCTTCCAAATATGAAAAATTGTACGTTGGTCATTCATTACAATAAGAGTAATATTACATGTAGTTGTAGAGTGTAAAAATATCGTATAGTCATTTGAAAAAGAGTTAGGTCCACTATTAAAATATTAATTCTTTTGATATGAATATCATATTTATTCACTTTTTTTAAAGTGATTGCATGGTGCTTGCACATTCACGACTACAACTATCATTCCTCTAACAATAATAATCAGTCATTTTGTGTGCAAGTCATGTCTTCTTATAGTTTCGTTTTCTTATATATAGTGGTTTGCCTATATATATATATATATAGAGAGAGAGAGAGAGAGCTTTTTCATGAAAATAAAACATGACGTGAAAAAGAAAACAAGAATGATCAGATCGATGGAACTATTAAATTATAAGGAAAAATCTAGTTGTAAGCGGTTATGTGCGCTAATACGCACATCTATTCAATATGATTGGTCAGAAAGTAGACTTTATTGAAAACAGTATTAATTGGAATTTAGAATATGAATGCAACATCATTAATATGCAGATTGGTACGTAAATTTGCTTGTATATAGCAAAACTCAAATTATAATTAAGACTCGAGTTTGTGTTATGAAAATCCGATAATATTTTGCTCAAAATATAAAGTAAAAAATGGTCACGTATATATAATATTGTTCATCATGTTTTAAATTTCTCGGAGTGGTCGTTGAGATTATCTAATATTATTTCTTCTTTCAGATCGATTCAGATATGAAATCTTCTCCCGCCTGACTTGTACCGTAAGATTAAACTACCAACTAATTTAATTCTGATCTTGAAAAAGAAATGCCACTTGACAAACGTCATCAACCACCAATTAAGCTCTTTCTTAACTAAAACAAAGTTCACCGCATTCCCATGCATGCAGTTGTTTTTCGTCTTCGTGTTTGATAGGTACACCATCGCATTCTCCGTTATTGGGGACGTATACACATGATTATATATAAGAAGAGTAATGCTAGGTATAAATTATCTCAAATACATAAATCTTGTGTAAATTTTTTGTAAAAATATGAATCTACTAAAAAAATTGAGTTTTTTTACATTTTTTTATAATGGGATCCACTTTTTTATAAAGAGCATACATAAGACTTGTACATTTATAATTTATATATATCATTTCTCATATAAGAACCATACAATTCAGTTCATTAATTTTTCTTCCTCTCCCGATGATCCAAGTATATATAAATATACTGAGCTAAGATAGTTTTAGTATCCAAACTGAGCTATTTAACCAATCCATTTGAAATTTGAATGCACATATGATCATTAAATCTATGGCCCAAAATATCCGTTACCAAACTTGAGAGAGAGAGAGAAAGAGAGAGAGAGTCGCAAGAAAAAAGGATAGATCTCATGTCATGTGATTTATTCGGAACTGATCAGAAAAGAAAATCCTCAAGAATCGGCCCATTTGGCTCAAGGGACGTTAGAAAGGTTTTCACATGGATAATGATCTTCCTTTCGTCCTGATCAGTACGTCTGGGATATTGGAAAAGCTAGCCTTTCATGACTTTTGCTAAGATGGATATATAAGAATTTTTCACCCATTTCTTTTTCTTTTTGACTTAGTTGACCGCCGTAATAAATAGGATAGAAACAAACAAAACATACTAAAGAATCACATACCAGTGATCATGCAAATGCAAGTCAATAAAATTAGTCATTACGACTAATATTGTTCAACAAGATCGAATAATTTGTTTCTTGTTCTTGGTAATTTGTACCTGATCCAACGACTAGTGCTAATTAATTAGCCAAACTATATTGAAACGTAATGAAAGTTTGAAAGCCAGAAAATGAAAGGCTGAGTGCGCCATAAACAAACAAAATGTAAAGGAATCATGCAGCAGTGCGGCGTGCCTATTCTCCCTAGCTAACTAGCTTTTCATTTATTGCCAGCGCAAAATTGTCGAAAACACCGAGAATTCTGGGCCATGTGTTTTCGCAGTGCATGTCCTTGTTACATGTTACCAAGAGAAGTGGGGATGGGAGTGGGAATGGGTGGCTCTACAGCCACCAGCGGGCTGCCGCTAGTTTATTTTGTGTGTGTGTGTGTGTTTTTTTTTATTTTTATATATTATATATATTTTTAAATATTCTTTTTACAAAAATTATAATATTATTAAAAAATACTTATTTACTTATTAAATTTAAAAAAAAAAAAAAAAAACCAGCTGTAATCCCGGACGGGAGTTACAGCGGAAGAGTAGCATTTTCCGGATTCGAGTGGTTAGGGTTCTAGAAGTTGTCAAGTACAACGAGGCCTGAAGAGATGCTATGGGGTCCACCAACACCATACAACTCTTCAAAGTCAATTGCCCACCAACTCCCACGTCCGAATATCCCGATTGATTGTCCTTTTAATAATACCTGTTGTTCATCAGTCCCTGTATATATATTTCTAATACGCTTTGTTCCTTTTCCAATGTCCATGATTTGTAATAATGCTCAAGAATGATGTCCTTTCAGGGAGCCTCAGGCCACTAGATTTATGAGTTATTTTCTATATGAAAAATTTTATTTATTATTTTTGCACATTATTTTTTGTCTCTTACTATATTTATAGTATATAAATGATGAGTAGAAAAATTTAATAAATTTAAAAAGAATAAAAAAAAAGTGTATTGTGTATTATGTAAGGATAATGAGTAATAAAACTCTTTCTATATATATATATATTGGAAGTTAAAGCACTTTTTGATTTTACAAAACAAAAAGAATAAATGTATAAAACATACCTAATAAAATATTTATATGATGTCATTTAATTTTAAATATAAATTTAAAAATTTAAATCTTACGAATCAAATCTTATCATTTAAATAATGTGAATAATATACTCTACACACCATCTTAAGAATAGAATAACTAAAAAAAAAAAAAAAGATATGCGCTGAGTAAATAAATTATAGAAGGCTTTGAAAACAATACAGATAATTTTAAATAAAATAATTTAACCCCGATATATAAGGCCTAATATGAATTAATTGAATATTGCAAAATTGAGAAAAAAAGATGAGCAACAAGATCAGTCCGATCAATATTATCTCCGGTAACCCAACGATACGATGATAAATTAAAGAGTTTTCACATTCAATAATAAATAAAAAAGATTGTTGCATGAAGAGAGCTCAACAGTTAGTATTGCGTACAATTGTTATTTTTTCTAGAAATAAATATTAGGCACATATCAAAAATAATATGCAAATAATAATAATAGAAATAGTTCGTTTGACATCGAAAGACGTCTAAACACATCTAAAAGGAAAGGAAAAATATACATAGGCCATTTACTTTGGTCGGCCTTCTTTCCATGGCGGGGCCAATAATAAAAAAGGTTAAAATCATTACGAAAAAAGTACCTTTATGACTTTAAATTAAGATGTTCAGCTAAAAACAGAGAGATCGAAGGAAAAAAAAAAAAGGAACTATAGAAAGTCTTTTTTTCTCTTGATGTAGTCTTTTCAACACACGTAAACGATGGGTTGCTTAAGTCATTAATTGCAGCTATTGGTTTTCCATTTGAATAGTGTTATTTTGTTTTTATATTGACTGTTAATATATTTAATTTTTTTTAATAATTAAAAAAGTGATTATTGGTGTATTTATATTTTTTGAAAATATTTAAATATATTTAAAAAATATTTGAAATAAAAAATAAAGAAAAAAAAATACAATTTACGCTAGCCGCCACACAAAATAAGCACATCGGTAGAGCAACACCGCTCTTTCCATTTTACCTAGCTTCAGTCTCATCATAGCCAAACGAGGCCTCAAATGATTTTATAAAATTCTTTGGTATTACCAACCCAAATTTAGGGTCTCACGCATCAAACGTAACGACATATATATATATATATATAAATATATCATGTATATGGCAGGATAAAAAAGAAGATAAATCAGCTAAACATTGATAACAATGCTAAGGAAGAACTACTTCGTGTTTTAGAACCAAAATCTTTCGAATCGTCCAGTATTGATGAATTCAGTACAAATGATTCGAATTATAATTCTGCTACTTAAGAATCTAATTCTCTTAATATTACGTTCTTGTTGCAAAACCATTAATATTCTCACAAAGGATGAAGAACAAGAAAACAATATATATATGTGTGTGTATAGCAACCATGAAAGTGACTTAATGTAATACGTTAGATCTATTTTACAATAAAAATAATTTACAATCTAATATATTATATCAAACCACATCAGTTTATGTATTTAATTTTATGAAATTATTTTGTGCCGAACGCATGCATTTGATCTCTTGAAACAATTATATGTAGCCCAAGTCACCTAGTTTTTACTGGGCGAGCTTATGAACGGCTTGGCTCTAAGAATTAATCTTTGAATATTCTAAATATAAACATTTAAATTGCTAAAACTGCAGATCATCAGTCTGCAGCAGCCTTAATCAAGAAATCATTCATTTAATTGTTTCTTTCTTCATACACACAATGCATGTATGGGATTGCAAATTATTTTGTTGAATTTACGGGTGCTGAAACTTCAACAGATCGAGAAAGTTCGCACCAAGGAGGATTAACAGATAATTATTTAAGAAAGCATTCAATAAACGAATAAAAAATTTAATTTGGGGAGGAGATCAGAGGAAGCTTCGGAAAGAAATTTCGTATGGCCAGTCCTCGTCTCGCACCTCTTGTTATTCGGCATTATCTTTCGCATATTTAGGGTTGGTAGATTTAGCTGTAACCGTGTACGAAATTCTTTAGCTTCACTAAGCAAGCTTGCTTGCCTTTTTTTTTTCTACTTACCTAAGCTATATTATTTTTTTATTTTTTATTTTTTAATGTCAAGGAACCTCTCCAAGGCAGAGCCCTTTGGACCCACCCCTACAGAGTAAACCTCAGTCTCGTGCACCGCACTCTCGAAAGTTTTCCTACACGAAACTAATTAAATCACTGACTATTCACCAGGAGTGTGGCCCCTAGAGATTGCTTACACCCAAGGGAATTTGAACAGCTTGGACCTGAAGGAGCATACCCAAAGCCCAAGACCTTTACCACTTGAGCCAATTCCTAGGGGTTAACTAAGTTATATTAATTATGATTGTGTAATACTTTGGTAGAGTATATGTAAAATTTTTCTGGAATTGAGTAAGAAATGTAATATTGATAACTCACTTAGAGGGTGAGAACCTCCATAAATGAGGAAGAAGATGAGTGAGAAGAGAGAATAACAAACTTCATTCAGGATTTTTCATACTAACAAAGTGCAAGGCGACCCACCCAAATAGGTCTGCCTACAAACGTAACAATTAGATTCTCTTTCTAGAAGACTAGTAATTAAAACGACAGGAACTCCTACTTAAAACGACATAGACTCAAATAACACTAGCATGGGCCTCATTGCCTTAGACTCTTATAGACGCGGGCCTTTCTCAACTATTACTGACCCAACTCAAAACATAACAAGACTTGTTACATCCAATAAGAAAAGCCCACGAACTTAATCTCCAATCCTAGCCCATGGAACACGACCGAACCTAATTAATTAGGGTAATTCGATCTCCTTTTCTTCCTCACTACCAGATGTGTCACAAATTGTGACATAAAAAGTATGAGTGCTGCTACAGGGAAGCCTTTTGTACTGCACGAAACGCACGAATGGTGCCAAGGTGGATAAGTACAAGAAAATAAAAATAAAACAAAACAATAAAAAGTCAAATCGGAAGCTTCTTTATGACTTTTTACTTTTCTCCCTCATCTGTATTGCTCTTTCATCCTCCCGCTCAGGTTCACGGAAACAAGTAAATAAAACTTCTCTTGCACTAAGGATTCATCCATCCTCCGAAGCATTTCACGCATCCAAGATAAGGTAATCACCTCTCTTTCTCCCCGGTCTGTGCAATATATGTGTAAGGGAAGAAATTTATAAATATATTTTTCTGGGTAAAATATGTGTGTAAGTAATTTGTAAACATTTTTTTTTGGACAATCAAAGATTACGTTCTTTGCATTTTATCTTCATTTATATGTGTACTTAGTGATTTTTAACTAAATTGATAGTATCCATTTTATCTTTATTTGTATATGTATACCTTAGGCCTTCTGCGGCTTAAAATTTTTGAAAACAAAAATGCAGAGTAGCAGCCATGGCCAAGATTTGCATTGTTTTTTTTCTTAAAGAAATCCTTTTTATGTACATCCTCGAATTCTAAAGTTGACTTGATAGTTTCAAGTTGTGTGGGTTTGATGTGAAATTGGAAGGAAGGGTAAAACCAAATCTTATACCAATGGATTAGATAAAAACATATATGATTTTAGTTTGATTTTGGATAGAGAAAATGTGTTTTATGGATTGGCCTCTGACTTGTAGCATTATTGGTTATATAATTGTATGAAATAAATGACTAGAGTAGTAAAAACGAGTATTTTTGGTTGAATAACTCGATGGGCGAAGAGGATGACTTATCAAATATATCCTTAACGGATTGTTCAAGCTTTATGAATGTGATGGCTTAGTTTAGATTTCTTTAGTGAACCTTATTTTTGTTATTGTTGGAAAACAAAACTAATGCTTTTTCTTGTGCTTTTTATTTAGGCTTATTATGATTCCATGTCAATATAATTTGTTCCACTATTTGTTGGGACACAACCTCCATATGTTCCACCAACTCAAGTTAGCACAGTTTATACGGTATGATTTTCTGTTATGTTTTTCTATGCTTTTGTACTCCAGACTAATAAATTTTTTCCTTTAAATGTGCAGGAAGAATGTCCAACATCCACTGGTGCCTAGTGGAGTACGTTCTATATTTTTTTGTTCTATATTTTTTCCTTCAATTAGCAGAAAATGCTTCTTTTTCACAAGTTTGGATAAATTTTGAGTGCATAAATTGAGCACAAAATTGCATAGATTGTTCTACATTGTTGACTCGAAAGAAATTTTATTTGTTTTCTTAGGTTTTGCCTACCTCTAAGGGTCAAGCTCTTGCTGATGAGTATGGTATCAAGTTTTTGAAATTGTATGTGGGCAACAGACTATCAAGATAAGGAGGAGGTTTTCTTCTCAATAGCAAGGGATATTAAGCGTAGGCTTGTGGAGACTGATTTAACACCCACTAGTGCCTTGCGGAGATCGCCCTATATTTTTTCCATCACTTGGATGGTTTTTGCTTGTCCCACTAGAATTTGTATTGAACAATTAAAAGCTTGTTATTTGATGTGTTTTTAGAACTGAAATTTGTATTGAAAAGTTATTTAAGCACGATGGCTTGTGATGAAATAGTTTTTGGAAGTCTGTTGTAACTTGAGCATGTTTTTTTTTTTTTTACTTGCATGGCTAGAGCAGCTTATGAACGTTGGTTTATTGGTGTTTGTCTTGGAGTTTAATATAACCTGCAACTGTAGGAGATAAACATTGCATGTATGCATGCTAAAAGCTTCGTGGCTTCAGAAAAGAAAGGAAAAAATACCACAAAAAAATGAAAAGAAGTTGAATGAATGATAGTAGGGGTGTTCATTCGGATTCCAACCTGGGAATCCGGGTATACCCAAACCGGAACTCGGACTTTAAATCCGGGCCAAAACCAGGGCTGAGTTAATCCGGGTCAAACCTGGGCCGAAACCCGGATGAATCCAAATTTTAAATCCGGACCCAGGTTGAACCCGGGTTTAATCCTTTTTTTTTTTTTTTAGGTATACAAGCATAATATTGTGATGACTTATGGCCAAAGACTTCTGATAATCCAAGGAAACAAAAAAGAATAACAAATGGATGAAGCAAACTTTCACTTTGAAGTGACTAAAGTTCATACCAAGAAAATGAGATTTTAGAAAGATGGTAAGCAATAGCTTTGGTACCGCTTCTTCAGCTTCTTTGTTATTGTTGTTGATGTAGAGAAACTCCAATCTTAAGTTCACAATGGCTTTCATTTTCCATGAGATCTTTGGATTCAAGGCCCAAACTAGAACAAAAGCAAAGCAAACCAGACCTACCCCAAAATTCTTGAACTTGAACAAGGAGGGAGTCGTGTGGCCTGCCTTTATCTTGACGCCAATCTCGAGACCTTTTTTTTTTAATAGCACAAAGAACCAACCCACAAAAAGATATATATATAGAGAGAGAGCAAAGATGAAGGTGCTAATGTTTGATTTTGTACGTAGATGACAGGAAAAAAAATCAAACAACCAATGGTAATTGGCTGCATGCCCATCGGCATTGGCAATGCCCTTTTTCCTCTACTCTAGGTTTTTGTTTTTGGCCGCAAACACCTCTTTTCTCTTCGTCCTCTCTACACTTATACCGTGTGATGTGAAAATTACCAGACGAAAAAAAAAAAAAAAAAGAGAAAAGGATGAGTAATAAATGAAAGTGCAGGCGCTGACACCCTCTCTAATCTCTTCTCGCCGTCTTCTCTATAAGACTACACTTTTACCGTGTGTCAGTGTGATGTGAAAATTAAATGACAAAACAATGTGAAAAAAAAGAAGAAGAAAAGGATGAGAATCAAATGAGAGTGCAGCAGAGGCGCATTTTGGCCCACTAGATCAGAGGGAGACGGTTTTTGACAAATGGGTCGCTGTTTGTCTCTCTTTCCTGGGGAAAAGATAAAGCTACAGTAAGCCTACCTCTCTCTCTCTAAGCATCAGTTTCTCTCTCTTCAAGGAAGCATGTTTTTGTGTAGAGCTTTAATGGGAAAGAGGGTGGAGAGTTTTGGCTCCTTGAAAAGGATGGTGTTAGACTCAGTAGCTCGTGCAGAGCTTTAATGGGGATGAAGAGTTGAGCTCGTTGGAGTTATGGTTTGGGTGAGCTTGTAACTAGTGTGAGGCTTGTTTCAGTCGTTCAAAGCTTCTAGTACTTTAGACAAAGGCTAACGTTCTTCAAAAAGATTCGGGTATCGGATTTTAAATCCGGTATCCGGATTTTAAACCCGTAACCGGACCGTACATTACGGGTTTTGACAATCCGGATTTCGGCTCAGATTTAATCCGGGCCGAAACCCAGAACTGGAATCTGGTTTTTTGGGTTCCGGACCGGGCCGAAAAAAAATCCGGCTCGAATGAACAATCCTAAGCGATAGAGTAATGAAAATATAATCACCTTCTACAAATTTTTTTTTTTAAAAAAAAAAATGCAAAAGCACAATGATTGTCTGAAACTGATGAGTCCTCATCTGAAACTGATTAGTACAAAATACGCCCAATACAATACATTAATTAGCACTTTCTACTTCTTTGTTCAAGACTTTATCATCCGTTTTATGAAGCTCTCTTTTCAAGACTTGCCTTTCAACTCAATAGGTAGCCCATGACAATCCCAACCAGGTACAAAATTCACTTTGGAGTTTTGAAAGAGCTACTCAAAGACAGAATAAAATGAGAAGAATGAACTGAAGTTTATTTTCTTAACATATAAAAACAAGCAAGAATTAGGATCAGGTCAAATAAAGTTGAGCTTTGCCTCAATGGCATATTCTTCCCTCGTAAGAACAAGGTGGAGTGTGAAATCAAGTGCAAATTCCCAAGTGTTTATGCTAAAAACAATAAAGTGGAAAGTGCTACATATAAGGAGGGCAGAATGATAAGCTTCTCCCATGAAATTTTATATCCTCGAAAAGGATAAAGATGAACAAAAAAAAGTTTCCATGCACTTTGCTGCACAAACCTCAATTATTAGGAACAATGACAACTATGATTGTGATAGAATCCAAGCAGAGCCACCGCAAATAAACATGGTACCAACAATGATATATTATGCAGAAAACTAACCAAAACATCAAATGGACCTGTACATGGTCCCAATAAAACTAAAATAGAAAAGACATTCATACTCACATTTACAAAAATAAACCAAACAAGACAAAATGAACTAGCAAGATACACGTCTCTTCTAAAGAATCCTATAAAAAAAATACATGATCGATTTGCAATATCAATTTTATAATTAACTTATTTATTTACACATCTCTACCAAATTCACATCTAGATAAAAATTAGGTTAAAGCTAAAAATTTTCCCTAATTTCTCCAAGGCCATTTCTCCAAGGCCGCTTGATTTTCTAGGAAAATGTTTGTCAATCACATGTAGGTATACGTGTACACATACACACATTCAGATATTCCACTCGAGAGCATTTTTGAACTTAATAATTGGCACGTTTACCATGTGAATATAAATAATTAAATAAATACACATATATATATGTTATAGTTAAAAAACTTGAGCGAATTTTCATGGTTGCAAAAATAGTGGAAAATGCACCAAGTTTTTCTTGAGTTTTCAAGAAATTTTAATTAAATTATATTTTTAAAATTAATTTTTGAAATTTTAATCATTATTTTCAAATGAATTGGTTCGGGTTTTATAACATCAATATTTATTCCTTTAAAATATATTTTTAATTTTTCTCAAATGAATTTTTCTTTAACAAAACAAGGGAAAATACAATCAAACAATAAGATCAATGGGCCCATACACATAAAAAAGCCAATTTCTGAGGTCTTTTCTCGATGGCCACTAAGCCGTAAGATTGCCCGAAAGAGCCTAAAGGTTCGGCCCAATATTCAGGCTCCTAAGTCCGTCCACTTCACATTACAATGCATAAGAAGCAAACAAGAAAAAATGGCAACAAAATGATCATCATGCATATAAAAGTCTTCAAAAATAATATAGGATTGGTTTTAAGTAATCTAATTAAATTTGGACTAAAACAGCATTGGGCTAATTAGAGGTTGGTAAGTGGGACCTTAATTGGACTTCAACATGCTGCACGTGGTTGAATCCAGATTCAACGTGTCCCCACTCCCCCTTTTTTCCTGAAACATATCTTTGCGGGGCCCATCAGTCCTGTTTCAGTGTGCTTACAAACATGCTGGAAAAGGTGCAACGTGTCCATGTTTTGTTTTCAATACATTTCTAAGATAAAAACTATCTGCAAAAACAGAGTCTTACGTACTGTTGTTTGCTTCTCTATTCCAAGAAAGTCCTTGTCTATTACGTTTAGGTGACTTTGATGGACTATATATACGATTTCAGAATCGACAGCCGACACACTTTTTGTTGTGTGGATCATATTCTTTTGAATTATTGTTGGGTAACTTAAAACCACCATAATAGTTTTGGTGATTTCTTTTAAATCTCATTTTTGTATGATCATAGATGTCATTTATACAAGAGAACATTTTTCTCATGAGTAGGATTTTATATAATTCTTAGGAGAGAATAAAGATGTTGGTTAATTAGTGAGTATATGCTAGCTATCTTGAGAGCTAGAGTACTATATATTTAGTCGGAATTATGCTAATTTATATGTATAATTGCTTTATAAATATTAATGATTAATGATTGCATATTATATATATGTTTTTGGGCACCATTTTAAGTTTTTAAGATAATCATCAATAGTTTAATTAATATGATCATGAATTCAAATCCTTTCTATATAGTATATATATAGATTCTAATTTTTGCAATAGTGGTTCGAGGTGTGAACTCCCTAGCTAGCATAAGGTGCGGTGCATACATGCCTTGATCAGATCAATTGCAGATCGATATTGTTGAAAAATAATCTCATATTGCTTGTAGATAAAGTCGTCTTGGACATATTTATAGGAATGAGCAATCATCTCTTGTAAAATCGGTTTTATGAGATGGGTTAGGCCCATGAATTTTTTCTTGGTATCAAAGTCTGTCATGGGATGAATGGGAGCCCCACTACTTATCCTGTGACAATGATCATGAAAAATACTGACCTGCACGTGAGGGAGGATGTTGAGGAATAATCTTACATTACTTGTGGACAAGGGTCTTGGACATGTTTATAAGGAATGAGCAATACTCTCTTATAGAACCGGTTTTATAAGATGAGTTAGGCTCACAAATTTTTTCTTTTTCATGGCCTAACACATCTCATAAAACTAGTTCTATAAGATAGGATTGTTCATTCCATATAAACATGCCTAATACCTTATCCACAGACAATATAGATTATTCCTCAACAATAGCAAGAGACCATTCCTCAGAGAATTAAGTGTCTGATCGATCATCTCAAATTCAATTGTTAATTTCCAAGCTCATCTGAATTTAATGACAGTAGTTAAAAGATCAGTAGGAAAAATGAAGAATTTTTGTACTGCATATGGGGGTCGGATGGATACGTGGTCTTCTATCTTTTCATTTGGAAATTGGCATGAATTAATCTTCATGAAAGTCGTCAATCATGAATTATCAAAGCTTGCTAGGTTGTTCTACCCACTATTTAATATGCGAAAATTCTTTCCATGGCGCGGACCGACAAAACTACTTTCACCGTCAGTGACGAGAGACGGCGAATTAATTGGTGGAGTACTGATGATCTCCAGCTAGTCCTGGCCTGCTCAATGGAAGAAAAATGGGGGAGGGATATATATATATATATATATGTAAATTACGAATGCATGAGAAGTTTAGGGGTGTTAGAATAATAGCTATGTGAAAAACAAGAAAGATGAACTCTGTTTAATTAATTAGTAGATTATCTTTTTTAGTTAGTTTTTGGGAAGTTGTGGTTTACCATTGATGATCATATAATATTATTTCTGATCAGAATAATAGATCATCAGTAATATTTAAACTACTTTGCTAGCTAAACCGACTAATTAAGTTACAACTATATATACTTTGCTAATGATCTGACACGAATATTGTTGATAATCTGAAAATGGTAATAACACGGTCCCATAATCGTTCATGATCAAACCTTTGTCTCCTGTCATTGCGGCCATGGTCGGTTCCCTACGACTTATTTAATTGACAATTTCGAATCTGATCCTTAATTTTCTCTCTAACATGATTAGCATGCATGAAACACGTTTTCAGAAGAAAATGACTAGCTACTACTCATCGATGCGCCTGCTCTCTCTCTCTCTCTCTCTCTCTCTCTCTCTCTCTCTCTCTCTATATATGATGATAATCGAATATTAAGTTCAATGTCGAAGAAAGTCTGAATGATCGTTTGAATTCAGAGATGAGTTGAGAAGATTTGTAAATTATAAAAAATAATATTTTTAGAATAATATTTTCTAATATTACTATTATTTTAAAATTTAAAAAAGTTAATTTGTTTATTATATTTTATGTGAAAATTTAAAAAGATTTTTTTAAAATTTGAAAAAATTAAGTTATTTATTATATTTTGATGTGAAAATTTAGAATAATTTTTTTGAGATTTGAAAAAAAAAATATTATTATATTTTATGTAAAAATTTAAAAAAATTATAATAATAAAAATGAATTGAAGAGGCACGTGAATCCAAACGATCCAATCTTAAAAGGATTTCAGAAATTTACTTCCATATTATAAATGTTTTTAAGAAATATTTGAAAGGATGATCATCAGCAGCTTAGATGAGCTTGAAATATCTTCCTATAGCTAATTTAGACCTAAACCGGCCTTGAAAATCAATTAAGATAGATGCTCTTTGTAGATTCTTTTGTGTGACACATGGCGTCTGATCATCATGAGCATGCGAATCTCCTTGAGCCGCTGCTTTGACTTATTTGCTGGTGTCTCCACTACGTACCGTCATGCTAGCTCTTTTAATTATTAGGTATGAAGTCATGTCTCGCGACCCTTCTTAAAGCATTTTCTAAGAGAAAGTACTAAGTACAGATATTAATAAACGCAAAACAAAAATAAAATAAAATAAAATCACTAGCCCATATATGACAATCATTAAGATTGGCGATCAAAAATATCTCTATGTGATCGATATTTGAGAGATCTTAATTCAGTACTCCTCCCCTGAACCATGATGATCAGCTAATTAATCAAAGTACTACGTACGTACTAGCAGCAGCTTGTTCCAGATAATACACTTTGATCATGTTTATATTTATAGATAAAAATGATTATTCTCTAATGCCCTTTTTTGCAAAATAAAGCACCTTTATTCTCTTGCTAGCAATATGCATGTACGTATATATGTATGAACTATGGAATATTGGTGATTTCTTTTTGTTTTTTGCAGTTCCCTAGCTAGCTATTGAATAACTTAGTTTTGTTTCTTTTCGTAGATGAGTTGATATAATAGTTGAAAGTTTAATAAAATATTATTATAATATTTTTTTAATATTATTTTTATTTTAAAATTTAAAAAGTTAAATTGTTTATTTTATTTTGTATAGTAATTTGAAAAAGTTGTAATAATTAAATTAGATGAGATCAGAATAGTTTTTTTTTTTTTTTTTT
>QEOT01123696.1:47707-61593 GCA_003123785.1 Pterocarya stenoptera
TATATATATATATATATATATATATATTGATCAATTGCTGAGCAAAAGTGGTGTGATGATAAATACGATCACGATCGATTGGCCTCCCGACCAAATTAGATTGCAAAAAATGGAGATGCGGGGTATCGATCCCCGTACCTCTCGCATGCTAAGCGAGCGCTCTACCATCTGAGCTACATCCCCTACGTGTTTTTTCTTTATAAATACTATTATTTCTAAGATAAAAATATCGACAAGGGAAATAAAAAATATCGGCACAGCTGTCTGGCTTAACAATCAGCATACAATGTTAATCATCCGCTTGTAGTTTCGTTACTTCTTTATTTAATGCCCCCTAACTTATTCCAAAATGGATTCTCTTGTTATTCCACATTGTACTGCTACATTAAAGGGACAAAATGAACAGTATATATTAGGAGCCATAGTAACATTTATCTTTTTATATTTCTCTTGAAATCTATAGAAAACGGTGCTTTATAAAATGCGTGTTACTCATAGCTTAGAAAGTCTCTTCTACCCAAAAAACTATTTGAGTTAAAAAACTAATTTTGCAAGCATTTTAGTAGCTCCGTCTCGGCAGGTTGACGAAGGAACAAATGATAGAAGTGGGGCGATGAAAGCATTTTGAGAGATCAGGAACGTAAATTTCTATTGCCTCATGAAATGCTCTACAGAAGGCAAATAATTCCCCTGCCGTGTGTACAAATTTAGAACTATTACAACACTGGAACAACCCCCCTCCCCCCCACCCCCCCAAATTCTCACCCTCACCACAATTCCATTCCAGCTAGAGCGTGAACCCCTACAACAATTCCTTTCCACCTAGCATCATAATATATACATACCAATGGTTTGGCCAAAGACGAAGCATTAACTGACAAATCACAAGGAAAGCAGAGCATTGATTATTCAAGGCCGTCGCGTCCTCTGTTCCAATCCATGGGCAACAATTTTCTTACCTTCTGAAGACTGTTGCAAGCCTTGTCCAAAACCCTTGTAGGTGGGGGCATTGTGCATGATTGTTTTAAAATGCTGACAGTTGAATGCTTAGTTTCTGCAATCGTGTCCTTAGTTGGTTTTCCTGGCGATGATCGGCTTGACCTGGGAGTTGACCAACTTAATGGTCCTTTCCTAAGACAATTGGAATTATCTAGATCCTTACTGCTCTCAATCATGGACAGCTTAGGCTTTTTTGAGGACATAAGAGGGTCCACGTTTCTTACCAGATTGTTAGATGCAAACAAAGGAATCGATGTTGCAAATATTTCTTCGTGTTTACCATTTGATTTCAGCTTGCGAGCTCTCATGGCCTTTTGTGGAGGCTTCTTTGGCCACCTTATCATTCCATCTGGATTTTGCTTGACTGAGTGATTCGCAATGTCGTACAGAGTTTGTGCAGCAGCTATTAATCTTGGACATTGCCCAGCTGTCAAAGCAAAAAGCAAATTATAAAGCAGAGACCACAGAACATAACTCGGATTTTTTTAATGACCTAGAATCTCAACAAGATAGAGCCCAGGAGAGTAAATCCTGAATACAGACTACATCTGTTAGAATTGTGTATCATGTAATCCAGGGAACTCCTAGTGCAAAACAAACTCAGGAAATCCGAGTCTTCAACTCATCCCAAACCGATCATTTGACCACTAGGCTGCACCTTGATGGGTAGAACATAGCTTAGATATCAAATGCAATTAATATCACGCATTTTTTAAAAGAGCACACAACAGTGATGTTACAGGTGTGCGGCTGTGCCCAACTACCCAGCTCCAAACATGACCCATATCCCATCTAGTCATAAAGATATGTTTTTGAATCTTTATCAAAAAAAAATCTTAGTAACAAATCTCATGCAGCACACATCACTATGGCGGGTTTAATAAGAGGAACCAACAGCTTAAGCCAGATATACCCCTGCTAGATCTCTAACGAGAAAGTGTTTGCAAACAAAAGTGACCATCACAGAAGTAGTTTTGGAGGAAATATGTCAAATGACATCATATCCATTATTCTCCTTCTTTTCCTCATATTTCCGTTCACCTGTTTCCTTCACACCAGGTATGCATCCCCTCACTCCAACTCCTCTAAGACAGCACAAAAGAAAAAGGAAAAAAAAAAAAAAGACAGTTCCAAAACAAAGACACATGACATACCCACCCAAAAAACAGACAGTTATATGAACATGCAAAGCAGCTTGCATATTCTTAACCAACAGAATAACAAAAAAGGTACTATAATGGGAGTCATACCATTTCCTTGATAATTCACTTGGCCTCCAGGATCTGCATTTTCATGAGAAGTAAATATCCCAAATGAAACCAAAAATCAACAACAATTATAAATGGTAAAGACAGACGAAAGGAAGAATCTCGAATAAACTTGATAGATTCTTACCTCGAAATATGTGAGAAGCTTTTGAATATGTTGCAGAAGATAACGAATCCCGGTCACTCCAAGGAAGTCTAACAGATGTCAATGGGGAAATTTTGTTTTCCGAACTCAGTCCTGGAGGAACCAGGCTCTGGTCATAAGTTAGTGACTCTATGCTTGCAAGAAAATCGGTGGTAGTCCTTGGAAAGCTGGAAACATTCCCTATCATTACCCATCTACCTTGGCACGTGCTCCTAGTTGTAGCTGATTTAATAGCATCAGAATTATTTCTACAATGCCCACTAAAAGTATGTGACCATGGAAAAGATGGCAAGCTGACCCTGCGAGACATTTGCTTGCCTGGTCGTATATCGGAAGTATTCCTTAAAGAAGACTTGGCCGCATCAACGAGCACAGACTCCAAATCCTTGGGTTCAGCAAGCACCAAGTTTTTTAAAATATCTTTAGGTTGATACAATGGCAAATCAAGCGGATTAACAAGCATATCAGGCTTGCTATAAGAGTCCTGTATGGAGGAACAAGATAAATAAATTATTTATTGTAGCCTCCAACCTTATTTATCAACCAAAAAAAGTTATTAATCTTCCTTATTATATGTACAATAGAGTTGGAGCGCATTCATGCGGCACATGTACCATGGGGGTTGCAGCATTGATGTCATAAATATGGATGCGGGTGACATATCAAATAAAGAAAGCATATGTATTTGTGTGTCTATGACTCTCAACCAGCTGATGCACCTCTCTCTTAACAGCAGATCTGGTCGAAGTAGTCTTTAAAATGTATCTTTTCTTTTTAGAAAAAATATATTTCTATGAATTCTGATAATTATAGTGAATAGTCATGTCAGGTAATTTTCCAATAATTTTTTCCAGATTTCCATTGTTTGTTGGCTTGATTCCTTAATATCAAAGCAAATCAAAGGTTCAGGAGTTGATATTCAATGGATAACATTGATTTTGCAATTAATTTCAAGTGAAAAATCAATGTTCTGATGTTTGTCCATTGAGACTGTCAGACAAAAAAAAAACTTCTGAAGATGTTATCCAGGCTCAGAATGGCAAGCATCCTAAATTCTCCAGTAAAACTAACCTTGCTACATGCAGATAGATCTGGTGTGCAGGACTCTCCTTTATTGCCAGAAACAGAGCTCACTATGCATGTAGATATTTTCTTGTTGGAGAAGCTATCTACATCCGCAATATCTTGGGACTGGACAGGCTTGGAGAGCTGCAGGACCGAGAAAGCTTTTCTAACTGAATGCAAAATATCTTCACTGATGTTTTCTGCTTTCTTCCCTTTGTCTTTAACTAAACTGGAACACTTGTAAGTGCCATCAAGTAGATCGTTCAAAGCCAGCTCATCCACAAGCTTCGTGATGTCATTAGTATCTAACTTCAGACCATATAACCCTGATAATAATTCTCATTATTCGTGAATGAGATTCATAGGAGCTTATTTTTTTTTATAAGTTTCATAGGAGCTTATATTTAGAAAAGAAAAAGAAAAAAAAGAAAAATTGTGCAGGTAATACTGTAGCCTCCTCATCAATCAATACAGAATCAGAAAAAAAAAATGTTGATATAGGATGGTAACGGAACGGAGTCATTGACATAGTAATAGACAACTCAACTATCCCAACTAACTGTGGTCAATTTAATGAAGCTACTATACACTCAACAATACTTAATTATCATGTCCCCAATTATATCTGTAAAAATCACATCATCCCTAATAACTTCAGTCATTCTGGCTCTCTTTTTGTATGTTTAATCATTTTACGTTTATATAAGACCTCAATAAAGTCCTTGTTTTACTGATAAAAAAATGTTTATATAAGGCATCTGTTGTACACGCCCACACCCCTCATCTCCAATGACTGCTTGTCATTTCATCCTCAATTGATATCATCCCAACCTTCTGAAAAATTAACTTCATTCCTCATCTAAATTTCCCGTTTTACAATAGACATTTAAAAGTTACAGATATGAATAAACATAGAGATATGTATCGCAGTTAGCACTTACAGCTTGTTCTTTTGTTTATTAAATTCAGAAAGATTAAATAAATAAACCCTCTTCAAAGAGACAAACTTCAAGTTATAAAAGTGAACTTCAAAATTTTTTCGATCAGTAAATAAGAATTTTATTTTTATTAATATAGGCAAAGCCAGGTACATGGGGAAAAAAAAAAGAAAAAAAAAAGTGAACTTCAAATTATAATGTAGAACTATTTTATTTGACAATGTCATACCAAAAAAGTTGTTTCCTCCAGAAGCTGAACTGAAGTTCAACAACCCCGCCTTCATAGAAAAAGAATCATATTTGATCTTTGCAGGAACTTTTAAACCTCTCTTATCGCTTCGCTTGTTGAAGTTGTTCTTTTGTGTCAACAATGGAGTATTTTCTACAGTGTATGTTAGGGAAAAAAAAAACGAAAAGAGGAAATGCGTATCAGTCCAGCTCTCATAAGCTGCAATATGAACCCAAACATCTAATCAAGCGAAAAGGCCATATCAATATCATATCATTTCTATTTATGATATGAATATCAGATCATAATGTTTTTCTAGATCACACCCAGAAAATGAAATTGCTGAACCAACTAATCACTCTGTCATAGCGAAAGTGATCAAGGTAATTTATAAACCATGTTTTGTTTTAAATTCAAAGGCAAACAAAGATAAAATAAAAAGTCAGCATCCAAGCTGGAATATCATTGGGGTTGAGGCTAATGGCAAGAATGGTAAATATTATCGATATAACACACCTGGCGTGCATATCAAATAACAAAAAATTGATCCAAAACCCTTTTGACTGGGCAGTGGGAGTACTACTCACACCAATCAATATTGCCCAAAAAAAAAAAAAAAAAGGTAGCCCAATATGAATGATTCCGAATGTTTGCCCACATCTTAACGAGAAACTTTTCATATTTCAATTGCTTAATTACCGATGTAAGAAACTTTAATATTTTTGTTAATTCAGGCATCAAAGACGTGTCAAAATAGATCATAATATAGTTTTGAAGTGGATCTTCCTCTGCATTATTTTGAGTTTCTACCTTTAGCTATCCAAGGATTTTTTTTCTCTCCAAAGAATTTGGTAAAAAGTGGAAGTTGTGGATGAAGTGGCGGAAATGCTTAAATTAGTGTAAATTCAACTTTCGACCTAGAAATGATAGTTGTTTTTAAATTTTTAAGAGGGCTATTTTATAACCATCTTGGATCACATAACATGTGCGTGTGCATGTAGGAATATCCATGCATCACATAAGGAAATTGGCATGATTTGGACGCTATATTTTTTTCCTTTTATTGATAGGTTATAAAAAATGTGAAATAAGCACATATTAAAGGGCGTATAAACATTTTCTTCCCATGGAACCCAAGATGGCATGTTGCACAACTAAGCAACTTTTTTAAGAAAAAATAATAATTTCTAGTAAACAGAGTTTGAAGCTGATAGACAACCATTTGTCAAATAATCAACACATTATAGCAGAAAACTGTATTACCTGGAGAAATGCGCCTTGTAGGAAACGGCCCAAGCTTATCTGTAATATCCATTTTGTCCTCAACGCCAGCCAGACTCATAGAATCTTCCATTTGAGCCAGCCGTGGCCTCTTTGAACACGCACCACCACTTCTTGATGCCTTTGCTGCTTTCCGTTGTAACTGTACACTGTCAGACCTAGGATACTGTAAACGACGATTTTTGCCCATACCATAAAGGTGCTCAGACACGTCTTCACTTTGAAAAGTGGGCAGCTGACTAGCAAGCGTACACATTTCCGTATCTGGAACCTTATCACAGCAGGCAGACTCTAAAGCCATGACAAAAAGTAACATCCGAATAGCACACGTTATATGGTGCATAATATTAAGCAATAAAGTAATACAATAGAGACAAAAAGGAATGAATTATTAATACAAATGTGAATAAACAGTAATTATGTCAACATTTAAAGCATGGAGACAACATGTTTTCTTTTTTAGCTTGAAAAGGGATTAAGGTACTAGAGGCAAGAGTAGGAAAGGGAATATGTATATTTTTTCTTGTTACCGCCATCATTCAGATTTACTAAAATCAAAGTAGAGTTCATTCCTATAACATTTTTTGTTTATTTCTTTGGTTTAAATGTACAGCTTGTTAATGCTAGAAAAATCGCACAACGGGCTGGAAGGAGATAAAGAGTCGTTCCCAGCCCATTGAGTCAACTGGGCCTTGATCGGTGTTGTTTGGAACCCCCGACAGTGTTCCGGTGCGGCTGTACTACGGCGATGCGTACTACATAGCGGTGAATGGAAAACAAGTGCAGAGAAAGTAAGAGTAAGGGACACAAATTTACGTGGTTCGGCATGTTGCCTACGTCCACGGGCATTTGGGGAGGGAAAGTCCTCTATAATATATTTGTTTACAGTCTCTCATAACCTCTCATTTCTCACTGTACAAAGAAAGTTGGAGCTCTTCCTGTTGGTAACACTGTCTTCCTCGAGAGGTTGCTGAAGAAGAAGAAGGTATGATCAAGAGCTCCTGAAGTCTTCTAGACATCCCCTTTTATATGATCCTTTTCCTAGATGCTCATTGGTAGTTGCATGTCTGACCCCCTGACTCCTAAT
Source organism: Pterocarya stenoptera (assembly GCA_003123785.1). Taxonomy (NCBI): domain Eukaryota; kingdom Viridiplantae; phylum Streptophyta; class Magnoliopsida; order Fagales; family Juglandaceae; genus Pterocarya; species Pterocarya stenoptera. The sequence continues at coordinate 54,720 of QEOT01123696.1, forward strand.
ACCCCCATGCCTCCTGACTCCCCCCATGCCTCCTGACACCTCCCTCTTATCCCTTAGTCATGGCCTGGTAGGTTGGGCCTGATCTTGGGCCTAGATATTTTACCCCCTCACATAGCTGCTATCTTGTTTCGAAATTTTGGGGGTATAAAATGAATAATGAACCTCCTGGTTGCGATCAAGCAGACTTGTTTTGCAAACCATGTCGTCAAAGTCCCTTCAAGTTGGCGCGAGTAATCATGGCCTTATAAGATGTTTATGAGCCATGTTCTCAAGATAATACAAGAAATTGACATAGGCATTGATAGTAGCTTAACCGTTCAAAAGCTTTATAATAGCGTTCAGGATTCCTGGGACTAATTTAGTGGATGACGAGTGGAGCTCCAACACCTTAGCCTAACTTCCAAAAAAACCGTCTGGGCGTTCACTCCTCCATTATCTAGCCTCAAACTAAATTTCTTCTACTTTTACCAATAATTTCTCATCAAGACACGAATATGTAGTTCCATAGAAAAATTTACTGATCCAATACCCTTATCCCCGTGTAATTCCCAGAATAAGTAAGCGAAATAACTGAAGTAATTGGAACAGTGCATAAAAATTAGAGCCAAATTAATCTCTTCTTCAGTACATTTACCATTATTTTGACCAATTTTTCCCCGATAACCCGATATAGCGTCGAATTTTGCTAAACCAAAGCCAACATCCAGGAAAGCCTGTGCTGAAACAAGGAAAGAAAAAAAAAACTTACCTTTCTTTCTGAGAACAGAGCTGCACCGGGCGATTGGAGGGCTCACGAGAACCGGAACGCCACCTTGCTCACGAGCCTCAGCTTCCTTGACGATAACCCCAGCTCTAACAAACCCGTCCGACCCCATGAGCTTCGGCGCCGCCACGTCCAGAGGAAACGGTAATTCCAACGCATCCATCACCGAACAGGAACCCAATCCAACAACAGACACCCAATTTACAAGAACCGACTAGCATCACCTACGATCCGAAACATTTCGGTACGGATCATCAATGAGCAACAAGGGACCGTCTCTCCTTGGCCGAGTCGAAATTTCGGTGAGAAAGCGTGGGGGAAGTTTCGGAGAGGATGCGAGAAAGTGTGGGAAAGTGAGGGGAAAATGGGTGTTTGGATAGGGGGGACATGATGTTGCGGCGAGTGGAGGCGAAAAGGAAGGCTTCTAGGGCACAGAAATTGGGAAAGGGGTAAGTAAGAGGAGTATTTATAGTTTTCGGGAAAAGACAAGGTTTGTTTCGGAAAGGTCCGTCGGTGGGGAAATTCCGGTGGGTTTAGCGTCCGTTTATGATCCGGTTGACGTGGCATTATCCATTATATAAGCAGCGTAGAGTGGGCTGATCGAGTGGGGTGAGACTTTGGTTTAACGATGGACATAGGAATCATAGGATTGCTAGAAAATCTTGAACCAGTTCAGCCGCCCAGGTGTGCTAATATTATTTTCATTTTTTTTTTTTATAAAATGGGACGAAGATTTGGAAATCAAATTTTTATTAGGCTCTTGGTCTGTTTGGATCATTCTTTTAAGAGTATTAGTAATGTCTTATACATTTTTATATTCATCTTTGTATTCATATAATATCTCTTTAAATTGGTCTATATTAAATTATACTAGGTCGGAACAACGTGCAAAGCACGTTTGCCTAGTTCGGTGAAATAATTATTTTAAAGAAATAATTATATATTTCATAAAAAAATTGATTTTAAAGAATATTTTATGGCATATGAAAAACAATATGAAATCTAACAAATATTTAGGAGTAATGATAGTTAAGTAGAGTATAATAATTACATGCTTGCGTAGATTAGAAGATAAAAACATTAGTTCAAAATATAACATAGTCGAACACATATTTATAATATGGCTAGTTTTAGCAAAGTTGTCTATGATAAGTTTAATACAAGCCGAACAAAAACATCAGTTCAAAATATAACATAGTTCAACACATATTTATAACATTGATAGTTTTGGCAACAAACCCAACAAAAACATCAATTCAAAATATGAGTCACTTGATGTTTTTACTCTGATCCATTATTTTGCGTCGTCTTGTACTCCATCAATAGAGACGACATTGAAATTCTTGTGCTGTTGTTGGTTAAGTCGATTGGGGTCTACTAAAAGCTCAATCATCCACTCTTTTTGAAAAACTTGTGCCACAAGATTTTCTATATATGGCAGATGTTCCTGCAAAAGAAATTTTTAATAGTCTTGCATGATTAATAAATATTGGTTTAGATTTAAACCAATGTTTATTAGTATATGATAAACACATATTTATCATTGGTTTAAATTTAATTTTTAAGTTGTGAATTTTATTTTAATGTGCTTTCTTGATATTAATTATTATTTGCATTTAAATTGCTCTCTGCTTTAATTTATTTTTTATTTTATTAATATTGAGTTGTAGTGTTTTTATCTAGCTCTTATTTTTTTTTATTGTACATTTTTTTTGTTGCACTCCTTTATTTTCGGGCTGGGCTTGTTTAAGTGACTTTTATTTTTTTTTCTTTTGGGCCCAGCCCACTCGATCTCAGCCCAACCCGTGACCCTCAGCCCAGCCCACTAATTCCCCCTCAAACGGCGTCGTTTAGCTCATGGGCATAGGATTTGAAAACCCTATCCCTTCCCCCAGCGCCGCACGCCCACTCTCCCTCCTGCTTTCTTTCCTTCCCTCACCTTCTTTCCCTCATCCCGAATCGCCTCTCCCAGCCTCTCTCGCTTACCCTCACTCTCCCTCCCGCTCATCTCTCTGCGCCTCTCTCGCTTAACCTCAATCTCCATCCCGCTCATCCCTCTCTGCATCTCTTGCTTTCGGCGCCGAGCGTAGGCAGATCCGCTGCCGTCAGCTCTCCTCCAGCAACCTCCAGGTGGCGGCCTCATACCGGTAAGCTCCAGATCTGGGTTTTTCCAGGTTTTTTTTTTTTTTTCGTTGAAGCTGATCTTTTTTTTCTTGTCTGATGTGCATTTTTTTATCCTCAGTTTCGTGGGGGTCCAGATCGACTGCATCTTCAGTTTCGTGGGGGTCCAGATCTCACCATTTTCGTCTCCATTTTTTGCTTCTCGGTTTGTTTTCATTTTTCATTTCTCTGTTTTTCAGAATAATCGGTGTCGTTGCCTATGTGTTTTTTGTTCTTGGATCTGAAACGAGAGTCTGATGTTGTGGTTTTTTTTATTGGTTTTTTATGGAAGTTAGTGTTACATTTATTAAAGTAGGGAATCTAGGGATAATTAATGTGCAATGTCGTTTTTTCTCAATATCATACGGTAGTAGTACTCTTACCTTAATACTGCATGTATTAATGTAACATTATCCTTAATTTTGTATAGTTTATTATTCTAAAAAAATTAGAGTTGATCTACCATTAGGCAATGCCAAATCAATACATGGCATTTATATATATATATATATAGCATAAGTTATAAGTACTGATCTTCCCGAAGGTATTAAAAGGCTACTGTAATTATTTAAAAAGCAACGTGGGAGGTTGCTTAATTAAGAGTGTTCCATCATAATTCAATACCTATACCTTATCCACCCATATATAGTGACATATATATATATATATGTCAACAATCAATTAGCTCATAACTAAACATATAAATAATATATAATTATATATAATATGCCATATAGTCCAACACATGAACTAAAGATCATGATCCTTTCACAAAGTTGGTATTAGGTCAGACACCCACCTAACTTGGATTAGCTAGGTCATGATCAGCTGGGCTGTTTGAACATCTGTTCCAAGTTCCAATCCATGACGTGTGAATCTTGTTGGTTTCATTCTAGGCAAACATGTATAAATATATTTATGCTACTCTTGGAAATTCTTTTTTTGAATAATAATAAATACAGTCATAGGTTAATACTGCATGTATTAGTGTAACATTATCCTTAATTTTGTATAGTTTATTATTCTAAAAAAATTAGAGTTGATCTACCATTAGGCAATGCCAAATCAATACATGGCATTTATATATATATATATATAGCATAAGTTATAAGTACTGATCTTCCCGAAGGTATTAAAAGGCTACTGTAATTATTTAAAAAGCAACGTGTGAGGTTGCTTAATTAAGAGTGTTCCATCATAATTCATACCTATACCTTATCCACCCATATATGTTCAAGCAGCTGGGCTGTTTGAACATCTGTTCCAAGTTCCAATCCATGACGTCTGAATCTTGTTGGTTTCATTCTAGGCAAACATGTATAAATATATTTATGCTACTCTTGGAAATTCTTTTTTTGAATAATAATAAATACAGTCATAGGTTGGGTAAGCGTCGTGCACTCAACCTATGACTTTGCTGTGGGTATGATCTCTTGGCTGCATTTTTTGTTGTTTTCTTTTTTGTTTTCTGGGTTATAGTTTATAAATTAGGGTATCGTCGTTGTGGTGCCTGTTCTTAAGAAATGGAAATTTATTTTCTCCTCAAATTAGTTTGTGGCAACTATGTGGGTCTGAATCTTTGAAGATTGTGTCTGTGTCTTTGGATCTATTCGATTCTTAGAAGTTTTCTTATAATGAACTCATGAATGTTGAAACTGTTTAGCATTTGGTCCATGTCATTGATCCAGTGTTGCATTTTATATGATCAACATGTAGAAGGTGATTTTATTTTTTCCTTTGTGTTTTTTCCCCTAGATCTTTGCATTTATGAAAAGATAAATCATATATAACAAATGATGTGACAAAATAAATAGCACCATACACTTACAAAAATCAGATAAGCATTTGGCTTAGAAGTTTAGCATGAATGTTGAAACTGTTTAGCATTTGGCCCATGTCACTAAAACAGTTTGCATTTTATATGATCAACACGTAGATGCAAATGCTAAAAGCTAGGTGATTTTGTTTTTACCTCTGTTTTTTCCTTTACATCTTTGCATTTATGAAAAAATAAATCATATAATAAACGATGCAACAAAATAAATAACACCATACACTTACAAAGATAGGAACCAGAAACGACCAGCTCTGAAAGCCCTCAACCAACAACACCTGAAAACAAACCACCAAAAATAATAGAGATACAACACTGGATCAAAAGAAAAAATTATATTTTCTTGCAAATCTATATATCACAGATAATAATACAAACAGATACATACTCTACAATATTGTATTACAAAAAAGATTATATAAAAAAGCCATAACAAAAAAGATTATACAAAAACAGAGAAAATGGAAACCCAAAACCAAAAAAATGCAAAAACACGAAGACCAACAAACATCACAAAAAAAAAGTACAACATTGGATTATAAAAAAGATTATATTTTCTACTTATCAAAAAAAAAAAAAAGATTATATTTTCTCACAAATGCATACACCATACATAATAATACAACCAAATACAAACTTTACAATACTGCATTATAAAAAAAAATTATATTTTTGCACCAACATTTAAATCACACATGCAAAAAAAGCCATAACTAAGTTGGAAAAAATAGAAAGGACACAAAAAATCGAGAAAATACAAACCCAAAACCAAAAAAAGACAAAAATATACAAATGTTCAAGTGCATGAGAAAAAACCCCAACCCAAAAACAGAAACCTAAACAACTATGAACTGATCAGAAAATACCAAGCACTGCAGTGAGCAAGAAAAAAAAAAAAAAAAAAGGAAGCCAGCAAAATATTACACCAAACAATCATCATAAAATACTACACTAAACAACTATGAACTCACAATGATCAAACAGCAGAAACCTAAACAACTATGAACTCACAATGATCAAACAGTAGAAAGCTCCACTTTTTGAAAACCCCAGGTAAGAACACCTTAGAAGAACTGGGAAAGCAGTTGAGAATAAATCACCAGCAAGAAACAGGTGTAAACATTAAAAACCAGCAAAAGAAAGATGGAAGAGAAGAGAAGAGAAGTAAAAAGCATAAGGTTTTCTAGGAATGCACCTGTGATGAGGGAAAATAAAGAAACAACAAGAGAGGATGGGAAAACTAAAGATTTCGGTGGAATGGAACTAGAAAACAAGCAACAGCTTTGCTGTGTTTTAAAGCCTCCACAAATTGTAGTAATTGTATTAAATATTGGGAAATGGAACAAAGGTAGAAACTATGGAAGCTTGTAGAAACTATCGAAGGCAATGAAGTGTAGAAACTATCGAAGGCAATGAAGCATATATCTGACATCCATTTGGGTTGGCAGAGTGTTTTTTTGTGATTATATCTGACATGCATTTTATATGCAAACTTTTATAACTGAAGAGGATGGTATCACTACCAATCTCTTGGGTCAAAAAGTCAAATTTCATTTTGCATCTCGTGATGAGATCAAAGCTGATAAAGGCCTGAAATCTTTGCTTTCTGCAAAAACAAAATGGCTGTGTTTTTTACAGCAAGAAATCAAATATAAAAAGATTTCAGATCAACTATCCAGCAAATTACTTCAATCAAAAATTGATAATTTTAACAAAAAATTGATTTTTGAAGTCTGTTCTGATATTCCCAATGCTTTCTGGCATAGGAAGAAATATATCGTTTCTCTTCCTTATGTTAAAGGATTTAACGAGAAAAATATCCCCACTAAGGCCAATGCCATTCAGATGAATAGCGTGACCTTAGAGATTTGCAAAAAAGAAATTTTTGATCTCCTCGATAAGAATATTATTAGACATAGCAAGTCCCCCTGGTCATGTGCTGCCTTTTATGTTCAAAAAAATGCTGAGATTGAGCGAGGAACCCCCCGTTTAGTCATTAATTACAAGCCCCTGAATAAGGTCTTAGAGTGGATAAGATATCCTATCCCAAATAAAAATGACCTCATCCAGAGACTTTGTGAGTCAGTTATTTATTCAAAGTTTGACCTTAAGTCAGG
>QEOT01123696.1:69384-81033 GCA_003123785.1 Pterocarya stenoptera
AAACCTAGTTTTTCAAAAGACAATTGCTATAATTGCGGGAAATCTGGACATTTTGCTAATAAATGTCCCCAGAAACCCAGCAAATTCAAGAAAAAGCTTAACGAGCTGAATATTGATGTCATTAATCAAGAAGAATTGTTTCGTCTCCTAGAAACACATTCTACTTCATCTTCTGATATCCCTGATATAAGCTCTAGTGATTCTGAATATCACTCAGAAGCCAAATCAAATGATTCTGCTAATATCAAGCTCGGATGCAATTGCAAAAAATCTTGCTGTAATTCATTGGATAAAACAATTAATGCTATATCCAAAGAAGAAGAGCAAGAAAATCTTTTATTAAGTTTAATTTCTCAAATCACTAATCCTGAACTAAAAGAAGAATATCTTCTTAAGTTTAAGAAGAATCTGCTTCGTAAAGAACCAGAGGCTTCCACTTCAAAACCCAGGATTAGCTTTCAAGATACCTTGGAACGTTTTAACAAACAAAAACCCAAGGTCATTTCTACAAATGATTTACAAAATGAAATCAATACAATTCCGAAATAAAGTGGAGTGGGAGATGAATAAAGTGGCGATAGAAGACTGCCATGGGAGATGAATAAAGTGCAATAGAAGACTGCTAGCAGGCTGCCCGAAATACAACAATATTTTTTTTATCAGTTTTCATATTTTTGATGTTCTGTTAAGATTTTATTAATTTACAATTTTTCTATTATCAGTATCTGACACAAAAGCAGATAGAGATAAAGTTAGAGGCAGTGCATCAGAAAAAATGAATGCTTCTCAGCATATAAGTGCATCAGAAAAGAATTTGCTGCGATGTGGATATATGGAGCACTTTGCAAACCTATCGATGTGGATATATGGAGCACTAATAGTCTAGAAAAAAATCTGGACTGACATTTTTTTTATCAGTTTTCATATTTTTGATGTTCTGTTAAGATTTTATTATTTTACAATTTTTCTATTATCAGTATCTGACACAAAAGCAGATAGAGATAAACTTAGAGGCAGTGTATCAGAAAAAATGAATGCTGACTAAGGACCTAGAAAATGCTTTTTTTCTAGCATGTCTGTGTGCAATAGGTCTGGTGCGATGTGGATATATGGAGCACTTTGCAAACCTATCGATGTGGATATATGTGGATATATGGAGCACTAATAGTCCAGAAAAAAATCTGGACTGACATAAAAGTACTGATAAATAATTTCTATTCTTAGCATATAAGCGGTGATTCAGATGTTTGAGATGGGACAAGTTTGTCTTCAGCGTAACCTGCAAAACCATAAGAGACAAAAATAATAGAGCCAAAACATTAACACACACAGAGACACAACACGGGATCAAAATGCACAGCATGAATTGAAGAAAAAACGGAAGAAAAAACGGAACAACAAGTTACTGTTTATTACTGTAGCAATTCTATAGCCACTTATATAATAGAAAAGATATACATTTTTTAAATTTTACATATTTAAAATAATATTATTCACTTTCTAAATATTATTTTACTATTTTTTCTCTTTCCTACAGCTCTTAAAAAATTAAATTTATATTAAGTTGATGATATAAAATATTTTTAACACGTTAATATTTCTTGATAAAATTGTTCGTTTTAAAGTGAGATATCAAAGTGAAGAAAGATGAAAGAATTGAGGGGGAGAAAGATGCTCTCCAAATAGTTTCGTTCTAAAAGATTGACATCTCGCTTTAATGAAACTAACGTCGATACTCATGCACATAAGTTCAATCAAAATGGGATTATTTTGTAAAAAAAAAAAGGTCCTGCAGATTAAAATAAGATGGAATGTCACATCCTTTGAATATTGTAAGATAAGTGTGGGTGTGCCACGTCTTGAATTGAAACATGTATTAGAGCGAATTTATTTGATCTTGTTCTGGACTGAACACTCGGAAGCCATATTAAAAACTTTGGTTTCTGGAAAGGTCACTTTCAGACATATTAGGGAGCGAAGCCCGCTTCTGTAAATAAGTCTTTGACTCGTAAAAGGGGCACCTGCTAAGTGCTAAGTATACGTCATTCGTAAATATATATATATATATACATATACGGTTCTTCTACGTACAGGAAAGTTCGCGCAGGGAATGCACACGAAAGAAGTTTCATTTTCAAGTCAATTCTTAAAAAAGAAAAACAAAAAACAAAAAAGAGAAAAAAGAAAAGAGAGAAAAAAAAAGAAAGAAAATTAGAAGAAGAAGAAGAAGAAGAAAATGACAAAATGCATTTCCAAATGCCATTCATTGCCTTCACGTAGAAGGCTGCCCGTCTCATACACTGCAACCCATTTCGGCATTTCCTTGCCAATCACTCTATCTCCCTCATTTCCAAAGCACAATGAGCACGTTGGGTCGCAACCCATTTTCGAAACCCACAAGTTGGTAAGTGAGTTCATAGAAAATAATTTTGTTTTCATGAGGTGGCATTGGTGAGCTAAATAAAAGAGTTCTAATATCTCGTTACCCACATCACTAGGTTGTAAATATGCTCCCAATTGCAATGTAATCACAAATCTAGCTTCTTAGCAGCCAAATCGAAAATGCTTCTCAAATCTTGCTTAACTGCATCATTTTCAAATAAAAATTCAATTGCATTTCTTGCTAGCTCAAACATTTACCTCTTTCCAATACCATATGCAGAAGCAGCAAGATTATACTCTTTGGAAAGACTAGTGGAGAACACCACAGAATCATCAGTGCAGAGCTAATGGATGTTTTGCCTTGTACAGGTTAGCAAAATGGTGAACATGATCTAGTAAGGAAACTAATGCAGTCGTGATGTTGGAATTCAGACAAATTTCAACCGGGATATTATAGGATTCCAAGTTCTTCAAATCATCCTCCCAAAAGTAACAGGCATGGCCAACCCTATGGGGAATAAAGGCTAGCATTGCTTGTATCTCTTTTGGATTAGGTACCTTTGGCCCCTTCGGTCAAGAACAACAGAATAAACCTTTGGCCCTTTGGTCAAGAACAAAAACATAAACCTTCAAGAGAGAGAGAGAGAGATAGTACCTTCTTGAGTCGCAACATGGAGGAGGGAGGGAGATGGGTCTCAAGCTCTAAACCCATCTTGGGTCTTGGCTGCACTTCGGAGATGGATGTAGTGAGAATGAAAAATAATTTATGGAGGGGAGAGGGATTGACTTGAACGAAAGAGAGAGATGGAGGAACGAAGCCAAATGGATTATTTGTGCGAAACCCACTGTTTCATTTTCCAGTAGGTGTACCTACACGTTCTCTGCGCCAAGTCTCCTGCAGATATCGTTTTCCCTATATATATATATAAAAGAGAATTGTTATACATCAACTTACACGCTACACACCAAATTGTTTTTTATTTTTTTTTTAGTTTTTTTACAATTTTTTTTTATTCTAGTCTTTTTGAAACATTTAAATTTTTTATTCATCATCTATATAATACACATTTAATAAGAAAAATAAATAAAAATAAATAAATAAAGTTATGGTGTGTGGTGTGTCGGATGATGCAAAGATTAATTCTATATATAATGCTACTATGTCTCTAATTTGTAGAGATTGATTTTGCTATATTGATGTGGTATTACAATACGGTGTCATGTGACTTATTAAAAAAATTAAAAATATGAATATAAAAAAGTAGAAAGAGTTTAGAGTTGCCTTTCTTTTTATATATTTTTGAACGCTATTTTGTTTTGAATATATATTTCTGAACTATTTTTAATAACTCATGTAGTGTCACATCAAGAAACAAAATGAATGATATAAATTAAGAGTATAGTAGTATTACTACCAAAAAAAGTAGTGCTATTGAGACAATTGGAGGTTTATAAGAACATTAGCATTAAACTAGCCAAATGTCAATGAAATTTAAAATATAGCTAAGTTTTGTATAAATGATATGCATTGAACTAACTAAAAACTTTTAGCTTAGACTTTAAACTACAGTAACTCAAAAAGAATTTTCAAAATTTGAGAGTCATTATTCACCCATTAAACTCATATTTTATTCACAATAATCAACAAATTTTATTAAATTATTTTCAAAACTTTCATTAGTAGACAAGGTTATATTATGTCTAGATTTTTCCATTAATTTTTTTTTATAAACAATGTTATATTATGTTGGATAATTAGGTTATAAAAATTAGTTGAGAAAAAATAATTTTAAGTAAAAATTAAATTATTAATTAATATATGGAGTGTATTTGCAAAATATTAAAAAAGATATTAATAAAATACATAATATTATATTATTATTTTGATTTTGAAGTAGATAGGCCAAGTAAATTAATATTTTCAATAGCTTTGACTTTAACCAAAACCTTAACTTTTAGCTAAATTTTGGATTCGGCAATGGCTGGATCATATTAGAAATAGGATGCTCATAGTGTAGATTGTACCTTTTTTTTTCTTTTAAACATTTTTAAATATTTTAAAAAAATTATACCAATGCACTAATAATTACTCTCTTGACTATTAAATAAATCAAATAAAAAATAAAATATATGAGTGGTCAAGATCTAGGGCAAAACCACGTGACATACTATTATTTTTATTAAAAATACTACTTGTCTTGCCTATGTGCCAGAACATGGCCTTCTCTATGACCTATTATGGGCTGACCCTGATAAATCATGGGCAAAACCACGTGGCATACTATCATTTTTCTTAGAAATATTACTTGCCCTACCTATGTAACAAAAGGGCCTTCTTTGTGACTTATTGTGGGCTGATCCTGATAAATTAAGGGACAAAACCATGTGGCATACTATCATTTTCTTTAGAAACATTACTTGCCCTGCCTAAGTGCTAGAACGAGGCCTTCTTTGTGACCTATTGCAGACTGATCTTGATAAATCAGGGGGCAAAACCACATGCCATACTATCATTTTGTGTTGAATATATATTTTTAAAATATTTTTGATAAACGTATAGTGTTATGTCAATAATCAAATTGAGTGATATAAATTAGGAGTATAATAACATTACTAACAAAAAACTAGTGTTGTCAAGAAATATTATTTGCCCTGTCTATGTGCGAGAACAGGGCCTTCTTTGTGACCTATTGTGGGTTGATCCTTATATAGACAGAATGTCTGGGGCGTGTCATATACACTTAGGGCTGACAAGGTTGCTAAATCCCTTTACAAACTCATACAAAGATGACTCTTGATCTGGACAAGGACATGCTTGAAAACTGACAAAAAAAAGCGTGTTCTTAGGTAGGACTGAAGGTTGAAATTGGATTCAAATTGTTACCCTAGGATTTGTTTTGGGTTGTTGAAATTGATACCTGAAGGGTAGGGCTGGTTTTTAGAGAACCTAATCTGGGTCTGAAATGAAATACTATTATTTGCAAATTGTTTTATGGCTAAAAATATCCGAGCTTAAGACCTAGATTTATTTTCTCCTGTTTGTATCTGTAACGACCTGATCTTAAAATTAGGCCATAAGATAAGTTTTATGTATTTTTCATAAAAATTATTAATTTATTATTATTATTATTATTATTAGATTTTACATTGTTCTTTTTAATAAGATTATTATCTTTTATTTTATGATATTTTATAATGACCCGATTTTGCAATACCCACTAGACTTTCGTTTGAATTTAAACCTTATTTCTTCCTATCTCTATCCATAAGCCTCATTTTTATCTCTTGATTGAATAATCCTAATCTCATCTTCGTTCTTACCTTCTAGTTGATCATCCTAAACGGAAACCAACTCTAAAATCCCATCAATAAACGTTCATTTTCCCTCTATATAAACCCACGAAGCCTCTGAAATAAACACAGAACCTTTTAAGTCTCGTATCAAATCCCCTGCAAGCTGCCAACCCGTAAGCCTTGTTCTTCAGAACCACCGCAGCCTGCCTCCTTCACAGACCTTGCCATCCACTGTCGAGCAGCCATCGAAAAATAGAGAAAAACCGCAGCCCCACCTAGAGCCCCTCCCTCTACTGTGAACTACCACAACACCAACCATCACCCACGGTGACACCACTGCCCAGCACCACCGCAGCCTCCATTCCAGTAACCAATAGCCACCTCGACGGACCACCTCTCCACGGCCACAGAAATCACCGACTAGCTCAGCCCCGTTGAGCCCACTCATTTTCGGTAAGCCCACTGCCGTCCGTCACCCTCACCTCCATCTATTTCTCTCGGTAAGCATCGCACCCTCTCCCTCTAAACTCTCTCTCCCTCTCTCGACATCGCACCACCACATAGAAGCCTCCAGTTGCACTGCCTTCACTCCCAGCCACCCAAAGCCGCCATCTAGCCCATCCCCATCGCGTGCCCCCTCTCTCGATGAGCCCTCTGTTCCTCTCGCATGTCTTTTCCTTGTTCTATCCGTGTGGTTTAAATCTCCAATAACCTTTTATTCACAACGAGCCCTTGGGCCTAAGTATGCTGGGCTTATTTCAAATGGACTTGTGTTTTATTATTATTATGGGTCAGGTTGCAACTTTTACAGATTCTAGTGACCTTTAAATAAACTTGTATTTTAAATTGGGTTTGATCTTATATTATTTCAACAACTGTTTTAGTAATTTTATTGGGCTTAATATTTTAAAGGTGAGTTTTTACTTAAATAATATTTTAGTCAAAGGCTATATTTTGTAAAAAAAAGTGTTTAAAGAATTTGAAATATATGTTAAAGTATACTATTGAGCCTAATATTTTAGTTAATATTTCCTTTGTCTATTTAATAGAATTTTAATAAAATTATTATGTTAAGAATATTTAAAAAATATTAATATTTATTAGATTTCTTATAAGATTGAATAATTATGTTAAGAAATGAAACATATTTTAAAAATTGAAATTTTTATGACTTATTTAAAATAGCCATAGTATTCTACTAAGTTATAATATGTTATTAGTATTTAAGTAACTTAAAATATCAGGATTTATTGTTTATGGTGTTTTATTATAAATTTAATTAAGTAGGATATTAGTACATGTTGATCCTAAACAAATTTAGTGATAGTTAATATTGCGTATAGGTGACGAACTACGAAGTAAAATTCAAAAAGCAGCACAGCAAGGTAAGTAATTTGATTACAAATTATGATCATCACAGTTCAGCTTATATATAAATATTATTGAAGCTAGTTCATTGACAACCATTATTTATGCACCACTCATGTTATATGCAAACATGTCATCCAGCATAACATACGATCATGTTATTCCGCATCATGTTCAAGTTCAAAAATTATAATTATGTATATATTATATCATGCATCTCATGTGTATAAGACACGTAAGTTATCTTAAGTTCAAGTGTAAGATAAGATAAGATCAATTAATCAGATTATCATTCAGATGCATGGTGCCAATGCAGTTCAGTTTCAGGGTGGATATGCAAGCCACGGACTCAAGCGTGGTCCATCATAGTATGCCAGAATACTATTAGCAGCACCCCTTGTTACAGTGGGACGTGGGGCCGGTGCACAACCTCACACACAAGGTTAAGTGTGTTGGCCAATCAAATCAGTTAGTTAAGCCAGATTAGTTAATTAATTCAGATAAATCAGTCATGCATAGCATAAACATCAGTATGAACAGTCATGAATTTTAAGCTCTCAGCATGAAAACTTTTATGAAAACCTTATGTTTATTATGTTAATGTTGTGATGGATTTCTTATTGAGTTTTCAACTTATTTTTGTTTGTTTTCATGTTTTTAACCACCCAGGTGAGGATGATGAATACAGGAAGGCAGTTCAGGATTAAAAGGAGTAGTTGATTTAGTTTCAGACCTTTTAGAATAAAATTGCTTTTATGACATAAATTTATTTAGTTTATTCTTTTAAGTTTTTGAAGACATTTTATTAGACAAAAATTTTTATGAAATAAATGCTAATTACATGTTATTAAATATGATATTTCTTACCGGGTTTATTTTATAAAAAACACGTGACACTCTTAACCTACGGGAAGGGAGTGTTGCAATTTGGTATCAGAGTCGATCAAGAGATTCTGTAGACTTTGGGAAAAAAGAAACTCTTATAAATTCTAAAGTTAAGTTACCTAGGATGCTCCTTGCTTGCTCATGAGTAATTGAGGTTTCTTTTAGGGTTAAATACTTTATAGTTCTTACTAGTTAGAACCGTCTTTGTAGTTGTTTTTATTGTCATTATTTTACATTCTTATCAAATACTAGTTAATTATTGTTATGATATTTTGACGTAGATCATGGCCCCCCGGCACTAGAAATCACTCAAATCGAGAGGGATCTTCTGCATCTAATCAAAATGATAACCCGGACCCTCTTGTCGCAACTGCTACCCAAATTTTCCAATCAATGGTTAGTGGCTAATTTTCGACGTCTAAAGCTCCACAGGCTAGTTGTACCTTGGAACAATTTTCCCACCAGCATCCCCATACTTTCGACAGCAGGTTGAATTCTTTAGATACGGGAAGCTGGATTGAATGTATGGAGCAGATCTTTGAAGTGCTTTATTACACGGATGATCAGAAGGTGAAATATGTCACTTACCATTTAACCGACATGGCAAACAAGTGGTGGAAGTTGACATGGGCATTGGTTCAATTGCAGTTAGGGGAAGCAGTCCCCATTTCTTGCGAACGTTTCAAGAGAACTTTTCTAGATCACTTATTCCCACATACTCTTCGGGAATCGAGAGCTCACCAGTTTATGGAACTCACTCAATGAAAAATGACGGTAGCACAGTATGCTACAAGATTCATGGAGCTATCTCATTTCGCCAGTTACTTAATTCTAGATGAGGAAAAGAAAGCTAAGAAATTCGAGCGCGGATTGGATCGTAGGATTCGAGAACGTGTACGTACTTTCAGGATTTGAAGTTTCACGGAACTAGTCACCTGAGCTACTATTGCTGAGGAAGACCTCCAAGATAACATTGAGTACAACAACCAAAGGAAGCACCAGCAACAATAACAACTCCAATCAATGTCGCATGAGGACAAGAGGCCTCATATCGAGAATCATCAAGGGCAACCACTCGCAGAACAAACTTATCCCACATGCACAACATGTGGGAGAAGACAAATGGGAAAGTGTATGTATGGCCAGAACGTGTGTTTCAAGTATGGGAAGTCAAATCATCTAGCTTGGGACTACCCAATAAAGAGACCTGGGGAACCAGGAAGGAGTGAAGGACAGAAGATAACAGCTACGGCAGGAGTATATTCCCTCACCCCTGTTGATGCTGAAGTGTCAAATGATGTAGTCACAAGTACCTTTCCTTATCCTAAATTTAGATATGTATATAGTACGATGAATATATCATATGATCCTGATAGCTCTAAGTTGTTATGACATATATTTACATATGGTGTTTGGTATTTTGCAATGTCTGATGGGAGGTATATTATAGGTGATATGATTATCTCGCCTAGCATGAATAGTGGACAAAAGATTTTAGAAAAAAAAAAATATCTCATGTGTCACAGAGTTAGGTAACTATAGAGTTATAGAAAGAAATTGTGGAGTTAATAGATTTTGAGGTATGAGAATTTAAGGTTTACAAGTAGAAGATGATTTAACTACACGTATGCCTTAAACATGCACATTAAAGTTTTAATGATTAGGTCGGCATTATTAGAGAATAGCACGAGATGTTAAGGTTTGATCTGGAAGTTTAGTTGATGTTGCTGTACTTATAATTGGAGATGTGGACCAATAACCATAGGCACATGATCATTGTGGTATTTCATTTTTTTTAAGAATTTTAGAATCGAGATATTTTAAAGACTCTGAACGTGGAGAGTTGCTATTTATATGAAGAGACTTATTTATCATTTTATGCGAAGAGTTTATTTATTATTTTATGTGGAGATAGTTACTTAATATTAGTTGGTGAAAGATAATAGTTTGAGTGATATTATTAATAGATTTTTGATAAATTTATAATTAGTAGAGCTTTTCAAATTTATTGCTTAATTTTACTTATCATGTATTTTAATTTTATTTATTTATTTTTATAGTTAATGATTAAGAAAGTAACTATTAATATAATTGTACATTTAATTTTTTTTTTATGATTAAGAATATTAAAGATATATTTAAAAAAAAAGAATAAAAAATTTATAATAGGCCCGCACTAAACGCTGGTCGACTCGCTAGATGATTTTTTTAATATATTTAAAAAAAAAAATACACATACATGTACTTCAAAAAATAAAAAAACAAAAAAATTACAAAATACACTACTGTCGTACCTTCCCTCGGTGGATTTTATCGGTTGGACTCTCTTTCCCATTACAGAAAGGTGTGTGTAAGAATCAGATTTCCCTCCAAAAAAAATTCGTCGTGTTTAATTGACCAGCGCCGACTTTCTTCTCAATAGGCAATCGACACGAGTACGGACGCACTGGCTTCTGCGTTCCAACCTATATATAACGCGTGTCCCCATGTTGGCATTCCCGTAAATGGAATACAAAGGAAGCCCAACAATCCCCAAGCAGACAGATTTTCAATTTGTCTTGCCAGATCCCGGGTTTTATATAGTTCTCTCAGACGCTTTTTTTAATCCTTAGTTGCACTTGCCAAAATATTAAAAAGAAAAAAAACCCAGAGAGATAGAGAGAGGCTAGATTGAATGCTGGGAAATACTTTTCCCTCGCCGGTGGTCGGCGGGTCGAACAGTTTTCTGTCGGCTGTAAATTCGTTCATTTTCTCCGACATGGTAGAGAAATTGGCCTCGCACGTCCGACTCGGAAACCCTAGCAACGCCATGGAGTTCTTCGGACTCTGCTTATCCCTTGCTAGGTAACGTACCATACGTACATTTTCGCTTTTGGTAGACGCATCTGAGTACACATATTTAAATGTGAAATATTTCCGGATTGAATTGTTTTTTTTTTTTGTTTTTATTGGGGTGCCCCAAGCTGAGTTTCTAATTTTTTTTTTTTTAAATGATCTCTTTTACAGTAATTCTACAAACTCTTTTAAATGGGATAGTTAAATAAAATTCAAATAATTTTTAATGGAGTAGCACAATTTTATTGATTAGTTAATGAATGGTAAAGTAATTGTAAAATAGTATATTACTTATTTTAATAATTTATTAA
The DNA here is from genome assembly GCA_003123785.1 of Pterocarya stenoptera. Classification (NCBI taxonomy): domain Eukaryota; kingdom Viridiplantae; phylum Streptophyta; class Magnoliopsida; order Fagales; family Juglandaceae; genus Pterocarya; species Pterocarya stenoptera. Next base: position 80,460 of record QEOT01123696.1, read on the forward strand.
ATAATAAAGTCCACATTTAAACCTGGATTTTCTTTGGGAATCTCATTTTAGCTTTCCATCCATGGTTTGTCTTTAGGGGAATGTGGTGTTGAAAATTGGAAACGTGAAGTGCCTTTTTCTTGTCTAGGCTGTTTTTGGTTGCAGAGGGAATATAGAATTTGGTGGATTCGGAATATGTTTTGTTTGTTTTTAGTTTTTCACTTATGCTTAGGACCTGTTTGGGGTTGCGTTAAAAGTGTTAAAAAGTGCTTAAATAGCCTTAAAATCCCTTTAATGGAAATATTAGGTTGTTTGGGTGTTACATATTAAAATACTTTTTAATCTCAACTTCCTATACTACATACAAATGACCATTGTACACTCATAAACTATACTAATTACAACCATGTCCTCTAACAACTAACAACCATTGAAGTTGGACTTAGTCAGTTGAAGAAGTCAGATTCTAAAAAACAACGGGAGCTAAAGCGGCTAACATGATCTCTAAACTATGAGGGCAGTTCAAGTTCTAGTAGAGATAGAGCTAAGGGGCGGGGATCAGCTCCATTTTTATGAAGCCCAAGATTGTATCTTG
>QEOT01123697.1:0-15454 GCA_003123785.1 Pterocarya stenoptera
GTTTTCTTTTATATTTTCCGTGGGCAAATAAATGTGGGTTTTTCTTCTCTTTTTCCTGGGGTGTCTTCTCTATTTGAAGTAAAAAGGAGCAAGATTATTTAAGGCCAGAGGGGAAACAGATTTCCTCTATTTTCGAATTGGATAGAATCTCATACGGTACCAAACAAGCTTGACTTTGAAGTGAATCTTTGGATGCCATAGCATAATCTTATCTTTTATAGCATTAGTATTGAATTGACCAAATGATTTTTAAATTTTAGTTAATATTATATTTTTTTATATTTATATATTCTATTTAAATTCAATCTCCACACTAGATTAATTATTTACTCTCTTTATAATAATAAAATATTATTAAATTAATAATTTTGTTATTTAATTTTTTTATATCTCATTTTATAATTCTACCAATTTAATATTATTAATAATTAAATTAATATTAAAAAGATTATATTTTTAAAAGTCATTTAATGCTAATAACAAAAAATATTTGATTAAACTCATCAAAAATTCTATCTAAATTTCTTAATTACAAATCAAATAATATTTTTATTGGAGTGAGAAATTAATATTTTAATATTTGCTTAGAGTGAGAAATTATTATTTTAACTTTTAGTGAATCAATTTGGTTCTTTAAATTTGACTAATCACTATAGTTAACATTCAAATTATTTTAAAGATGTCCAATCTAATGTAGAAATTTTTTAACATATATTATCTAAAATTTGACTAATCTTTAATTTTAACCAAACCAACACTAATGCCGCCAATGGGTATTGTCAAAGACTGGCTTGATATGGAAGGGAAAAAAAGGCCAAAAATAAAACAGAAATAGAAAAAACAAAAGACAGACAGATGTTGAATAGCTGGTGTATTTCGAGCCTCCATCTCCCGCACAGTTTAACAAAAACAAATAAATAAAACTTTTTTTCTACTGCAGTAACGTCGATTCGTCCATCCATAGCATTGCAACCTTTCTTTTCTCTTAGCTAAAATACGTGTGTAAGTAACTAATCTGTAAATTTTTTTTATTTTTTTGATAATTCGAGAATATCATCTTTGTATTTTATATTCATTTGTATACGCAGTTAATAATTTTTAATTAAATTGATAATATCTATTTTATCTTCATTGTATATTTTAGTCTTTCTACAATTTAAAAAAATTTTAAAAAAAATACAGAGCACTGGCAGCCATGACTAAAATTTGTAATGTGTTTTTTTTTTTAAAGAAATTATTTTTATGTACATATTCGAATTTCTGTGAAGTAGTTTAAGCTTTCCATGATGGGTTTCAGAAGTTCTTGGAGGTTGTGAAATAATTTTGGTGTCGGCCATGAATTTTTTTTCCTTCAAAGTGTTGGGAATTATCAGGGTAAATTGGTAAATGAAGTACTGTCGCATAAGATTTATGCAAGGATAAAATGGAGTTTTCAGACTGCTGAATGGATTTCGTGCCCGTTCGTGCGTTCCAGCAGTTTTCTTTCTGGAATGCTTTCGCATAAAAAACGTACAGACCCACAATGATTATAAAAGATAAAAAAGCAAGACCACCGACACTTTTTTTTATTAAAATTTAAAACAAATGAAGAAAACAAACGAAACGGAAAATGTGTAAGCAAACGGATTTCTGACCCATCGAAGCTGCCATTTCAGCCTGCGCCTCCATCCGTACTGCGCCTCTTCAAACTGCCGTCACGAACAACCATCCGTGCGCCTCTTTAAACTGCACCTCCAACTACAGTAAGATTTTTTTTTTTTTTTCTGATCTAGACATTTATTTAGATTAATTTATTAAATTGAGCCATTTTAGAAGATGATTTTTGTTTGTGAAATTTATCTGAATTAATTTAGATAATGTTATTGTTGGTATTGGTAATTGTTAATTTTTAATAACAAATCTGAAATGAGATTTTTGTGTATGAGATTTTTTCTTTGTCTCAATTTTTACAAGATGTGTTTACCAGTTTATTTTTACCTTGTACAGAACTTGAACATTGATCAAGTGAAAAATATGGATGGTAATGGTGGTGATGTAAATATTAACACAGAACAAAATGAGAAAGTGGAAGAACCAATGGTTAGAAAGACATTTTTATCGTATGATGAAGTCGGATCATATTATACAAAATATACTAGATCGATGGGTTTTAGGGTGTCAAAAAGAAACTCTAGACCTGGAGATGTCACTGTTCTTTATTTTTAAGATCACTAATAAGATGTCATTATTTTTTATTTTTAAGATTACTATATTTAGAGTCAAGTCAGTATACATCTTGGTGCACCTTCTGTCATATAAGATGATAAACAACATAGATGCAATGAAGAGATAAATCTTAATATTGGTAAACACTTTAGTCAAATGTGAAAATGTGAATTTTTTTCAAGTTGGCCCACTCATTTTGATATTTATTTTATCTTGTATTTTGTAATATTTGTAAGTTGGCCTCATGATTTCGGAAGTCAAGGTGGTGGACAGATACATAATAATACCCCTGTTATGTAGTGAAAAATATTGGATATGCAATTGTTATGCGATATAATTATATTTTAACATCATTTAAAAAATTAGAAAAAATTTAAATTTCATTTTGCTGATTGAACTTTTTTTCTTCATTTTCTTTGTCAGAATAGGCTGGGTGGGATGATGGGTTTTCCGTTTGTTTTACTTTTCGTCCGTTTACACCAAGGATCATGCTACAGCCCCCGCTGGGCTCCCGTTGGGGCTGTTGTAGTATTTTTTATGTATTTTTTTTTAAGTTATTTTTTATATAAATTTTTTAATATTTTTAAATATTTAAAAAAATAAAATAAATTAAGAATATTATTAAAAAATATTTTCTTAATCAGTAAGTAAAAAAAAATTATTAAAAAATATTTCCTTAATCAGTAAATTTTTTTATTTTATTTCCTAATTAAGAAAGTATTTTTTATTAATATTATATTTTTTTAAATATTTAAAATTATTAAAAATTTTATATAAAAAAAAAACACACACTATGCAAGCCGTAGCTCCCAGCGGGAGCTGGGAGCGGGGCTCAGCATTTTCCTTACACTAATCAAGACTTGAACTTCACGTGCTGTACGTTTTCTTTAAGTACGGGTAGTAGCACTCTTTTTCATATGATGGTTATGCGTGAGCTGGCAATCCTATTTCACCCCCATGTCATAAAATTATTGTCATCTCTCCCAGAATAACCTCACAACAATATACCAATCTATGCAACAACATAACTCAATCAAAAATAAAAATCAAATTATCGTCAGCCCATTTTGTTCTCGAAATCAAAACCTATGATACTCATTCCGGTGTAATTAAATCATCGGCAAAGGATGTATTCTTTTTTCTTCTTTTTAAATGCTTTCACTTTTTACAACTCAAATGAGGGGAGGTAGGGCAGAATTGAATAGCAGTCAGAAAAATTATCACTTTCCTAGGGCAAATAAATATCAAGAATTGAAAAAAAAAATGCTTATACTATTTACAAATCAATTAATTAAGGGTTTCGATTCAGAACTGATATTTGACCAGAATCCCCATTCAACAGGAAAACCTCCAAGGGGACATAAATAGAGGTCATAGATGAACCAAATCTGTAAGTTGGTTGCAGTATTTTAGCACCTTTAACACATTGAATAATTCGAAGCCGAGGTCCAGTTCTCATCTGCCAGATCTGCAGCAAGTCCACACGAGAGAAAATTTACTCAGGAACTGATCTGAAAATTTTCATAAAACACTGTATTGATGGTGAACTGCTAGATGTCACAAAATTTTCAACCATCATTGACTTGTAATCTCCAGGACCACATTCAAGGTAAATCATATGCTCCAAGACTGTAAAAACCACAGCCATGGTTTTTAAATAGAAAATAAAAGACCTGTCCATTTGTAACTGTGTGAATATGCTTCATATTATGGAATTTTATCTGTATTTCTTCCCTCAATACATACTGACTTATCTTAACCAATAGGCAACTTCTTCCAGCTAGAATTGCAAGATACCTCCATCAATAAGCAACAATGAATAGCTCAAACATAGCAAAAGCATACTTCCATGAGAGGAAAGAGGAAAAGGAATGTACCTCAATAATTCCTTTTCGAGGTGCATGAATAGCCAAGCACAGACAGTAATCGCTCTTCACAGGTTCATAATAACTGGAACTCGGTGCTGTAGTGTCTCTGTTGACTAGCATCTCCATGAACAGGCAGCAAGCATCCCGATATCCCTGAAAATCAATTTAAATCCACTGTTTGGGAGAACAGATTGCACCAGAAATAACATTACGAGTTAGGAATGCCAAGGGAGAACCTTCCATAACCGCACCACCACAAGTGCCTGTGTGTCTAAGAGTAATATGCGACCAAGTGAATCTGTAATTGCGGCCAATGTACCGCTAGGTGATAGGGTCAGCTTCTCACCCTTCCTAGGATGATCTTTAAAACACGTCAAAGGAGAAGCTGCAAAAAATCATGTTGCCAATCAATGAGGCAAGAGAAATTTATAGACAGTTGAAAACAAGTGACTTATCAGGGGAAAAAAAAAAGAAGAGTAAATGCTAGATACAGTCCTAGAAGCCCCGCGCATTCCCTTTGAAAAACATGGGATCCACCATTAAAAAAATGCTTTTTTTTTGCATGTAGATCCCAAATTTACCCACTTTTTCAAAGGAAGTGTGTAGAGCTTGCACACCCTAGGACTGCAAATATCATTTCTCAAAAAACAAATTGTAGACACTTGAAAACAAGTGGTACTTTACAGGAAACATACTGGCAATTCAATGACAATTCCATTCACAATCAACTGGTGATAGATTATATCATAAAATTTTCACCTAAAAAATTGAATAAATGAACAAGAATGGATGCACTGCACCATGTCCATGTTGTCCAGTTAGCACCATAAGAGCATCCTCGTGGAGAAAACCTTTCCATTATTATTGCTATTTTAAACAAAAGAGCATCTTCAAGCATATTGGGACATTTTTATCAAAAACCAAAAGACCACTACAAGTACGCCCACTAAAGTATGCAGCCTACCCAATGCTCTAATTAGCATATTGGGACCCTCCCTCCCTTGAGCCACTCCAAGGAGGCCCACTAAAATATGTAGCTAGCCCAGTGCTCTATTTAGCATATTGGCACCATCCCTCCCTGCCTTACAGTCATTGTTAACTTTGTTATGTTTTATTTTTCCCTTCTTACCCATTCTTAACACTATGCCTTGCATGTACTAGCATGTGTACTATATGCACACAAATATATGAGCACATCTATATATCCATAGATGCATGTGTACATGCACAATTACATATTTTCAAACTGCAAAATAATGCAAAATAAATTATTATATGTTTCATCAACAGCTTCCTTCGATTACTTTATTTTAGTATAAAGCAACTACCATAACAATAACCGTTGTTTTTATCGGTAAATAATAATGTTATTGATGACAGTATAGAGGTATAGTCACAATAACAAAATTAGAAATGATATCAATAATTCTACCTCGAGCAAATGGTTGAGGCTTCACATCTGATTTTCTTGGTGAAGTTTGTTCACTCCGCCAAATCAATTTAGAAAACGAAGCTATTGTCGAAAATGTTGCAGGCACGACTTTTGATAAAATTGCTCCCACTAGAGACCTGCTTTTGTCTTCAGAAAGCCTTTTATAGGTTGAAATAGAACTTAGTCAATAAAATATATATAGGAAATAACAATAAAACAAGCAAACATTATCTAGCAAGAAAGCACATCACTACCTGAATGCTGAAATCACAGCATCCTGTCCAATAGTGACTGCACAGAAATAGCGTTGACTTGACTGCCCAACAATAAAACCAGCAGAATTCAAATACCAGAATAACTTCAGAAGTATTGATGTGCCAGAAAGGTAGCAACACAACATGAAAGTATCATAATAAACCAACAAACATAATATTGTTTTTTATACGTCCTAACATATATAATAATCTTGGTTAGCTAAACAGTATCTTAACCCATCAACACAGCTTCTAAAGAAAAAAACTGTACCTGGAGTTCCATCAGTGGTGGGGGCATTGTGCCAGTGATAGCAGCATCAGCACAACTACCATACTTGCTAACATTCCATAGCTGGAAAGGTAACCTCCCATAAGGAGTTTCTGGGGCCTCTAAATCTCGTTTTTTTGGTTTCTGATCCCAAAACTGAGTATGTGTTTCTTGAAACCATCGGTGCAGCATACTCTAGATATCAAGAAAGTTATGAGTAATAATTAATCAGGATCCCTAGAGAACAAAATCCAATGACTCTCAAAGTATAACAAGGATATTTAGGAGACAACCGAGAACTTTCACTGTAATCACTAAATAGGAGCTTATTATTTTCTCCTAAAAATCCACCAAAACCAAGAACTAACTCATTTAATTCATGTTAATTACCATAAAAAGTTCATAATTAATGAGAGAGCACGTAATAGTTTATGTTAAAATATGTAATCGCTTTGAAAATCTTTCTAGCTTGGCAAAAAATAGTATAATCTACCTGAATATCAGAACCATCACAACGAGCAACTACACCAGGCATAACAACACAAACCTCCTCTGAGGATGCGTCTTGGGTCAAATCTCTCTTTGTTCCTCGAACTCTTATCTTCAGAATTCTTCCAGGATATATCAGCTGCACGTAGACAAATTAATTATGAGTTTCCAGTTTAAGCTCAAGTATGTCGAACTCAACAAGTCCGTAGACTCCAAAAAAGCAAAGAAGTCCGTAGACCACTGAATCACTGATGATCAATGACATGAACAAAAAGAAGATTCACATAAGAAATTAGACAAATTTGATTTACACACATTCTCACTAAATTCAATATTTCCCCATAATCATCCATAAGTGCAGAAGGAGATGCCACCATTGGAGCCAGAGTAATTTGGCACAAATAGATATTTTTCCGGATAGGTTGTGAAGAAAGTAGAATTGAATAAACCTACAAATTATCTATCATCCCAATAAATGTCCAGCTCCGTCTCGCCAACGAAAGAACTTAATGAAAGTAGGAAAAAAAGAAAAGAAACAATCAAAAACCAAATATTAGCTAATTCATTCACCTGTTTGTGAATCAAACGGCCACCCAGAGAGTAAATCAGCAAATATCCGCAAGAGGTCCCGGCCACAACCACCCTAATTTCGTCGAACACTAACCACTCAATGGCAGTGATGTGCTCCGCCTCGATGGGGGAGAGATCGGGCAAGATCTTGATCGGGTGACCATCGGAATCGGACCATCCGAGAACGAGGATAAGGGACCTGTTGGCGAGCGCGAGGGCATGGGTATCGAGGGCGCAGAGAAGGTTCGGGTCGTCCACGAGCCACCCTTCCTTCCCGGCTCCGACCTGGCTCAGCTCCTCGCACGCGATGCATCCCAGCTCCGTCGTTTGGCTCCGCTTCGCCATTGATTAGATCGGAGTCGTTGTTCGCATGTTGCAGAAGAAACTACTATACGAAGGAAGTAACAGAACTTTTATATTCTTCGAAACGCGACGTTTTAAAGTGTTGTAACCCCTCTGAGCAGACGACACCGTTTTTTCGGGTCCTATAAATATAAAGAAGAAGGAAAGGAGACAGTCCCTTCCATCCATGATAAGTCCATTTTTTTTAAAAATGACTCCTCAAAACCTCTCACTATCTAAAACCCTGAACCCATCTTTTCCTCTTTTCCTTCTACGATGCCCATCTCTCAGACCCGCCTTTGCAAACCCTCTCCGCATCAATACCCCCCGAAACCCCTCCTTCGTCCGCTGCTTGGCCGGCCGGAGCAAGAAGAAGAAGCCCGATGGGTCGCCTCCCGGCCGAATCGAGGGCAACGCGGAGTTCCGGCGGGCTGTGAAGGAAGGCGCGCGGCAGAAGAGCAAAAAGCTCGCAGAGTCTCGCTTCTACCGCCTCCACAAGAACCCCAAGAACAGCAACCACGCCGATAACTTCACCGAGGACGAGCTCCAGGAGATCGGCCTTGGCTACGACCGGATGGTTCGTTTCATGGAAAAAGACGACCCCAGATTGCGCCACCCCTATGACTGGTACAAGTATGGTGAGTTTGGTCCCTACTCCTGGCGCGGCGTTGTCGTCGGGGACCCAATTCGCGGGCGCTTCTCGGACGAGCGAGTGACCTTAATTAGCGAAGTGAGGGACCAAGAAGAGTGGGAGAAGATAGAGCAATTCGAGATGGCTTCGGATTATGGGAAAAGATTGAATGAAATGGACGAGAGTAAAGGGTGTAAGCATTTCTGGGTGTTTGTGAGGCACCCCAGGTGGAGGATAAACGAACTGCCTTGGCAGCAATGGACTTTGGTGTCTGAGGTCGTGGTGGAAGGTGGGAAAGGGAGGTTGGATAAGTGGAGTCTGATGGGTAGGTTCGGGAATAAGGCGAGGGCATTGATAACCCAATGCGCGGCGTGGATGAGGCCGGATATCATATACGTGAAGAGGCCGGTTTATCAGTGCAGGTTTGAGCCCCAGGAGGAGTTTTTTAAGGGGCTGGTACCACTGCTGGATCCGAGCACGGAGAGGGAATTTTTGTTCGAGGTGAGGAATGAGGATGGGAGTGTGGAGCTGTGTACCTATTTCGGTGGGTTGTGTAAGATTGTGAAGTCGAATCCGAAGGCGTTTGTGGATGATGTGGTGAAGGCTTATGAAAGGTTGAGTGACGAGAGGAAATCCGAGTGTTTGGCATTTTTGTTGAACAATCATCCAACGCGATTGTTGCATCCGTATACCAAGGAGTGGAAGGCAAAATTGGAGGAGATGGAGTTGGGGTGTGATGCCCCGGATGATGATGAGGACTCCAGTGGTGGTAATGCCGGTGAGACTGAGATAGTGGATTGGATTGAAGATGATGGCAATGATGATGATGATGAAGAAGACGAAGAGGATGAAGAGGATGATGAAGAGGAAGATAATGTAGTCATGGACATGGAAGATGAAGAATTTGGAGATGACGAACCAGGTAGCGAAGAAGATGATTTGAGGGGAGAAGAGGATAAGAATGATTTGAGGGAAGAAGAGGATAAGAAGTTCTGGGAGGAATTTCGAAATGCATCAAGCAGCGCCGATGCAATGGAGAAGTTGGCCAAAAGGAGTATGGAAGTGTCTACTGAGTTCTACAAGCAGCAGTTGAGGACAATGGAAGAAGCACAGCAAAAGGGAGAAGGAACAAACGTTGTTGAGCAGAAAGGGGAAGAGAAAGTTGCAGAAGAAAATGATGGGGATGAAACAGCTTTGAGGGGCAAACGGCCAAAAGTGAGCCCACAGGAATGGAAGTATGCGGGGGTTGGTCGATGGAGGAGAAGGATCCGGAAGACTAAGATTCCTCCGGAGCTATTTTTGCGAGCAGCAATAAGACCTTTCAGTTACAGAAATCTTGTGAAGGAGATTGTTTTGGTGAGGCATGGAATTGTGGATGGTGATTTTGTTGCCAAGGCTTCAAGCATTTGATGTAAAAGCCATTGATGAGCGGTTTTCAAAATGGTTTAAAGACTGAATTTGGCTCATTACTAAACCAGAGTAGCAGCTTTTGAGTACTTGAAACAGACCGTATCATCCATGAATCACCGAAAATGTGTATTACCTTGGATTTTTGGCAAATGTGTCGACTTGGTGCCTGTAAAAGGATCTGTGCAATGTTATGACATTTTCCAGTAAGTTCATTTTAGAGAGAGAGAGAGAGAGAGAGAGAGAGTATTACGGCGAGATTCAAATGCAAAAATCATTCCCGCTGATAGTGCTGGCTTATCAAGAAAGGATATACATACACAGGCGCACAGACCAAAATAAATAGAAGCGTATTTTGGTGTATGGAAAGCAAACAAATAATGGTTATTTCCTTCCCCAGTACATACTGCTCCACTAATATATTATATATCTGAAGGGGGCTCCGAGGGTCAGTGAAAAACTGAGTCCTTGAGGCTTTCTTATTTATTTAACCTGCAGTTAAAAGCATATATGATGAAACCACAAAATGCATCGTTTGTATGGGGTTTGAGCTGGGAAAAAAAAAATTGCTTTAATGCATTCGGCCAGTTATCAAACTGTCAAGTTCGGTCTAGATTCTCCTGGACAACCATTTACTGATAGCTAAATCAGAATACAAAATGGGTCCGCCCTAGATTTCACAGAGAGAGAGAGAGAGAGGGAAACTGTTATTCTACTTAATTATACAAGCATCAACATATAAGTGACTAGGAAATGTGAGGGGAAAACAAACAGTTAAAAGTCAAGATCGTGGCTAATCGGTCCAATATTTACTGCCAACGAGAAACTGATGATAAGCCTTCAGAAGGCACCGGCCACTAATTTCCTCACGCAACAAAGTACTCCTCAGGGACATAAAATTTCAAACCAACGGCCTGCAACACCAAAGAAAAATTTTAGAATAAACATTATTCTACCTGGGGTATTTATGGACATTTACCCCACCTTATTATATCTAATGCTGACTGAGATCCAGGCCACAGCATATTAGGAAACCGATAGTTTACCAGCCTTGCTGATATCCAAACACTGAATATTTTTCATATAGATAGGATATATCAAAGAAGTTTCCTGCTCTGAAATTAAGGAAGCTACCATGAAACCATAGCAAATTTCCAATCTGAAATCCATATGAAAAACTTGTTTTAAAATGAACCACATGGGAGTAGTATTGTTGAGAATGTAGTGCATAAGTTTCATTAATCTGCAACAAACATTATGCAACTTGCAGGTGAGAAGAAAATTTTGGTTCTGAAAACACTGAACACACAATATCCCATAAGAAACTAGCATATAAAAACAATACAAAGATTAATCGAAAAAATATTTACCTGTGCAAATTTAATATCAGCATCACTGTGATCATTCAGTCTCCCAGCTGCATCACCAACATAAAAGGATCTACAATACAGATCCCTTTTAAACATTACGAAAACAGGCATCCAGCTATATTCAACAGAAAAATGAAGAAGGTAGTTTGGAGAATTTGTTCGTGTTGAGAATACTGGAAACCAAAACCAGGCAAATAAACAGAGGGAAGGAAGAAATAACTGGTTCATATCAATGGAAATGCCAGAGTTGAAGTGCTTCTCCATAATATGCCACATTCCTGGTTTGGGTTTACGAAATGCATCTGCTGCTTGACCAGAAGATTCACCTAACCCACAAGCTATAAAGACCTGCACAAAAAGCATTGCAAGTCAACTTGCATATTTACTGGATATTTTTCACATTAGCCTAACCAAATCATTATTCCACTAGGAACTTTAACAAGCAATAGATTAGGGCCCTCACTGAAGTGCCATTTCTTTTTGTAAATGTCCGCATTTATGATAACAATGCATAAAAGAAAGTCCAAGGCCAACGATTAATAAAGAACCTATTGCCAAAACAATTAAATTTTAAAAACACGCCCATCAATAGATGATCCAGAAACTCAATCCCTATGAACGAACAATTACATGAAAAGCTATGCATGCTTGAGTGGAAATCATCAAGCCTTTACTTGATCTTGTATTTCAAGCTTACTGGTTCTTGAAATATTGTTCTAAGGCTTAATCAAGTTCTTAACATTTGTCCCAAAAAAATACAAGAGTCACAAGCCAGATGGCAAAGACCATCTGACTGGAAACATGTCTACATGTATTTTTCAGCCGCATAATGAAAGCTTCACACTTAAAAGACTTTAGGATTCAATAAAGCATAGCATGAGAAAAAAAATAGCAGCAACAGGCATGCAGAGAAGAAAAAACCTACCGTTTATGAAGTGCCAGTTTAGTGAAATTCAAATGTCAAGACAGGACAAACAGATAACCTAAATGAGTTAAAATCTGATTTCAAAGCGAGATTATTTGATTGCCAACTCCTCATAAAAAAATCACTTTGAATTGTGAGCTAACAAAAAAAGCAACTGAATTATCTTTTTTTCCAGGCACCAAATGCAGCGATTATCAAATAAGGACATACTTCATCTTGGGATCTCCCAAGAATGACAATAGAGTTTCAATGAAAGATAATTTCACAGTTGTTACACAAATGGGCTGGTTTACTGTCCCAAAGACAAATGCAAAACTGTCATCCTGACTACCTGCATTGGTACCTTCACTTGATTGATAAAATTGTTGAGGCGTCCAATTTTTGAGTCCACGGCAACCTGTCTCTTTTTCTTCCAGCGCTCAATATTTGATTCATTAGTGAAGATTACCTGATGGTAATATTCTTGATGATTACAAAGGAAGACTAAGAACCCGCACAATTGAACAAAGTAAAGGTTACTGTAACAAAGTGTAAGAATCATACTACATTTGAATAAAAAGGGTAAATTGTACCAACAGGTTTCAGGAAATGCTACTATGAGTACTTGGCATATAACCAATCTGATCAGTGACAATTACTTGTGGCCACTTTTGATGGGAATTTGATCCAAGAAAAACAAAATTTCATGGTTTATAATGGAACTTGAAATAGGAGTTAAAATCATGATATTGAATTACCCTCAATATATTTCAACTAGGTTTAATTAAAAAACGAAACAAACCAGTTTGTAGCCATCATTGTACAAGCACTGTAGCTTATCAGGGACTGAAGGATACATAAGGGACCAAGCATCTGCACCTACTCTGAAAGTAGAAGAGCATATTAGGTTTTTTTATCAAAAAATTCAGGTAACAGTTGACTCTAGGTGAGATGAGTCGTGTAATTTCTACTAAAATTTTCACAACAAACCCATCCAAAGAATACTTTTATGAAACCTGGAAAAATGCTATTCAATATAAAAGCCTCAAACATTATATACTGCTATACCTCTTCACAGATGTTTTGGCAAGAGTTCCATCAAAATCAAATGCTGCAATTTTGTTTGAGTTGTGAAGACCATCATCCTGCAGAAAGTAAAATGCTTTATACTGAATCATAATATTTGATAAGCTATAGATCAAAACCATACAAATACATGTGTGCAAGACTTAAAACTTGCATGTGCAACATAGTGAGTTTTTCCACAATGTTTTCTGGGTAAGTAAATTTTTAAGGAATCAAACAGCCAATTACAGCAGTAAAGAAATGTACGTCAGTAAACAGTAAAAAGTGGAGGAACCAGATTGCTTTGACCAATCTCTGGGCTGAACTATTCACAATAGAACTTGAAAAGGAAAAAGAAAAAAAAAATCCACACTTCATTTGTTTGTTGGAGTAATAGTACTCTGCTTTAATCTGATGCAGATCCTTGATCATTAATATATTGAATAAAAATTCAAAAACTCTGTACTCTTTCTGGTAACAACTGAGCAACTTACAGAGACAAATTAAAAATATAAACTCACCTGTTCAAGATATATGATTGTGTTGAATGCCTTCCATTTTGGTTGAAGTGTAGCATCCTAAATATAAATAAAAATAACAACAATAACATCAACTAAACATTACAAAGTTTAGTAGGTGGTATAAGTATGCAAGAAAAAGGGTTGTTATGAAGATACAACATAAATGTGTGTGTATATTGATGCATATACATGCATCCATATTTATACATATCTTACTACTGCAATCAATACCTACTCTGACAAGCAAGATGTTCCAAAGTCATTAAATTATTAACCAGAGAAAAGAACAATGGAATTTGACCATACTTTGTACATGTTCTTAACGCTGGAAACTGAGAAGGCTATATCTAAATTAGCTTCCCCATCAGATGTAGATAACTGCAAGCAATAGTGACAAAAATTTATATTAATAAATTAACCGCCAGATAATGAGAAGGTAATCAAAGAATATTGAAAAACACTGTTCAGGAACAACATATGATAATTAAGGCTGAAATAAACAATCAATGTCAGGTTGGCACGAGTCTCAACGCCTCAGAGGCTAAATGCTTAAGATAGGAAGTAAAATATCAAAAGAAGCGACACCAACCTATGCTTTAGGAATCACACATCAAAGATATAACCTTCAAATTTCAAAAAAGGGCCTCCTTGGAAGCGCGACTTTCAGCATGAAAATGAGTTTAGTAACTGTAGTTGCAAGTTGCAACTGTCTGACACTAGGGTCCATTAACAACATTCTTATTAGTACAGCTGATCTGTCTATATATTGTAAATAACATAAGCTTATAGTTCCGTCAACAGTGAGATGTATATACCCAATCAATGAAACCAATTAATAACCATCCACTTAAAAAGATAATTTTGCTACCTTGGCTTTCTTTGCATCCCTTTCTTTTAGTTCATTTTCTTCATCATCATCGTCATCTCCTTTATGAACCTGTTGACGAAACAACAAAAACTAATGCCAAGGCACTAGCTAAATACAGTGATGATAGTAGACTTAAGGCTTCTACTCTATATAATCTTAACCCCTTAACATAATGACAGATTTACGCAACTTATAAAAGGCACTGACATATTTACCTCCATCCAGGAAAGTGATAGACACACGAAGTATGAAGCTACAAGTGGAAAATAAAAGAGAACGAAAAAAACACAGAGCCATGGCAGATGTTACTAAAAGACCAGGTCACTCCAAATCAGCCAAACATGAAGCATACGTTACAGAGGGATTTTAAACAAATGAAATGCAAATTCACTAATACTCCAAATTTCCAATGGCTTCTGGTAGTAATTCATTTAGTTTTGATAATACCTAAAAGAAAGAGAAAGCGAAAGGAGGCTAATAGTCCATGGAAAGTGAGAAAGTATGCAAACTGAACACATCTATTGCATGGACCAAAATCAGCAGCGTATTAGAGCTCCATGCCATACGATGAAGCACATTTTCACGTCTTCTATATAATCTGTTTTCCTTGCACATTTTACGAACTATATCAAAAGAATCAGCTCATACCTCTCCTTTACCCACGGAGTCATCACATCTAACCAGCGACTTCTTCAGCGCTTCCTGATCACTACTCTGTAAACACAAACATAAAAGCAAACATTTAATAGAAGAAAATTCATAAACACCAAGCACCATACAAAGAAAAACTCTAAACCCTGAACCATGATTTCCAAAACCCAACCAAACCTGCAAAGCCTCGAACCCCTTAATCGCCTCGGTCGAGCAGACCGTGGCCGCCCCAACCGGAAAGCAATCCAAGTGGTGCCATTTGGTCATGTCGAATCCTCGCGCGTCCCAGCTCACTATCCCCACCCTGAGAGCCTTCTTGACGATCGCTTTCGCGCACTTCTTGCACGAGGACCGGTCCGACTTCGCGTACTCGGCGACAATATGGGGAGGAGGAGGAGGACGAGGCGGCATTGGCGGTTTTTTTAAGGAGAAGAAATAAAAACGTTTCGTGTTTTGGAAGCGGAAGCCAGAGAAACGTTTCTGGAAGATCAATGGAGAATAGGGGTTTTGGAGGAGGTTCAACGGGTGGGGTAAGAAGCAGAGTCTGGAGACTGTTAGCATAGAGTGAGAGAGAGACCGGCCGCGCCGGGGGGGGGGGGGGGGGGGGGG